>JAXQQM020071955.1:0-86030 GCA_034641835.2 Pinus albicaulis | reverse complement strand
AGGATAATCTTAATTAAAAATTAATCCTTTAGTCTACCAACATTTGAAAGAAAAACTTAGCTACTAACGAATTGGAGAGATAAGCATTGAATTCCAACTCAGCTGAGAATTCTAAATTTAAGGATTATATTAATGAACTGAGAAGAAAAATATTAAATTCCTAGACAATCCACACACTTCTCATGCAATGCAGAACCCTAAATTTCAAAATTAACAACAATCAATACAAAATTGGTTCTATTACTAACTATCCCAGTGTGATTAATCAATGGCTTCAAATTTTCTAATGAAATTGTCAATTCAATTAGCTGTACTAACAATGAAAACTAAAATTGTATGAATAAATGATATTATCTTCACTTAGATATCATACTCTCATTCTCTCTTCAAACTAATATCCAGACTTCAAAACTTTCTACGAAAGAAAACTCAATTAAATATTAATTCTAGAAAATCTCTTAGCTCAAAAGAAAGAGATCGATGAGATCACTCTGTAACTTTAAAAACAAGATTTCCTACTTTTTTTAATCTACTTGGAAAAGCTTACAGAAATCACTAGTCAAACTCCATTTGGAAAATAAATATTTCATTTAAAGCCTCCACGAAAACAATGCTTATCAAGGAATTCAAGGCAACACATTACAAGTATTGAGCAGACATTATTAAAATTCCTCAAATATCATAAGTTATTTCCAATGTACGGAGGAGCTCTGTTTTGAGTATGCAAGAAAAAATATACAGAGAAAAAACACCATATGTTTGAAAATTATGGTTTATTTTGACCAGTAACTTTGAATCACATCTATCTCATTATAAATTGTGTAATCATTCTACAACAAACTTTAAGTACAATGCGACTAGTGTAGGTTGAATTATAACATTATAAAAATTGCTTCAAAGCTCAATAGACCTATTTTTCTTGTATAAGGACTTGAAAAATGAATTGGGATTTTGATGGGCATGTATTCCTTTTCTATATAGTGACAACGAGATATAAAACTTATTTAGATATAATCTTATTTTCGTTGTCACTCCACATAGTAATATAAGCTACGAGCGAAAAATGAAACCCTCTGAAATGCAATGTGAAATTGAGTATGGTTGATATTATTACCACAGTGCACACACTCATCTCTCGTTATAACTTATATTTTTTATATGTATAGTGTTGCAACATACTAGTAATGTATTTCTATGAAATTCTCACGGAAGGAGCTTAAAACACTTATATCTACAATGCTTCTAGATCTATAAACATAAATTCAATATGAAGTGAAGGTATATATATATCGTTCACACAAAACAACTCAGGATCTGAGATTGAAGACATGGATTAACACAAAAAATAATAAAATACCACACACCAATGATTAGATATGTAACCCACTTGAAGTAATAAATAAACAAGAGGAGAGATCGGTTTTATTAGCTAACCCAACCAACCATATGTAGGAAATTTTAATCATAGAGGATATATTAAACAATGAATTTCACAAATAAAACTATTTGCACTTGATTCTATTACTATCTTAGTGTGATGAAAGAATGGCTTAAACTTTTCTAATGACATTATTAATTTGATAAAGTGTACAAGCCATGGAAAAAAACATTGTATGCACAACTTATATTAACTTTTTTCACATTTAAAACTCTCATGCTCTCTTCAAACTCATATCCCTAATTCAAACAATTATAAGTAAGAAAACTTAATTAAATATTAATTCTAGAAACAATGTTAGGTGAGGAGAAAGAGATCAACGAGATTAATATGTAACTTTAAAAACAATATTTGTTACTATGTTTATATATATTTAGAAAACCTAGAAAACTCACTCGTCAAAATATGTTTGTAATATAAAACTTTTATTTAAATATGTTAGGTCCCTATATTACTAGTGTAGTCCCCTATTATTGTTAGTGTAGCCCCCTTATTGATAATGTTGTACCCATGTAGTCCCCATATTGTGCCCCATAAAATACCCACTAAAACCCCACTATTTTTATTGTTGTTCCCTTACATTATTATTGTTAGGTCGGCTATTATTATATTGTGACCCCATGAACTCCTATATATAGAAAGGATATTTTGTCATTTGAATCATACAAGAATTATTCATTTATGTAATGTAAATGAGATTTCCCCTCGAAGTGGTTGATTTCTAAGGTGTTGATCTCTCTTTTCGTCTATTTTTGGCACTGGTTTCAAAACATTTGGTATCAGAGCTTAGGATTCTAGGGTTTTACTGCTTCAAACACTATATTGTGGCATTTTTGCTATAAATTTTTTTCTACGAAGGTTTAGAAGCTAAAAAAAAAAACCATTTGTGAAGAAATCCTGATGAACATGGTATAAAAATTTCGGATCTTGGTTCATAATGTTTTTGGACATATGATATATGGTAGTTAGGAATTTTGTAGGCTCCTGAAATTCATCTCAAAGAGGTGACCTTGCGAAACTCGTCATAAATCTCTCTCTAAGCCTCGGATTCGAATTTTTTAAAAGATGGAAAATCTTACATGGACTATAGTTTACTATGTATAAATTTCAGAGCCGAAGAGGAAACAGTGACACGTGGCACACCGCACAAGTTCGCTCTACTGAACTAGTCAATAATTAGGTCATTGCGGGAGATTAGGCATAAATTTTCCTTCGAGAATCCAAATCAGGTCACACATGTGGCATTGGAAAGAAGATTGAGAGGGATACTAAAGGACTGAAGATAAAATCTGTGGGATCCAAAATTTGAGAAATACATAAGTTTCAATATCGAGGTCATCAGAAGCTTGAAAAATGTGTGTATTTTTTTTCAAATTGGATAACTCTTTTGAAAAATTAGTTTGAAGTTATTCCAAGGGCATATTGAAGCATAGATATCAATATTGGGTTCTAAAATGGCCCCTAAAAATAATTCAACAACCAGTAAACTCTCATAAGGATCTACTATGACTCATGAAGAGGAAGAAGTGCAACATGATATATCAAAATTACAATATCAAGTGCACCAAATTTTTCTCTTGCAAAGAGAAAAAAAAAATTTGAAATGGAAGTTTTGAAGAAAGGCGTGGAGGCTAAGATGGATGGTTTGAAGAAAGCCGTGGAAGATAATATGTATTGTTTGAATAAAGGTGTGGAATATGATATGTATGGTTTGAAGAAAGGAATGGACATTAAGATGGATGACATGGAAGCTAAAATGGATGAAAAAATTAAAGACAACATGGAATACATGAAGAATGATCTAAAAGCATATATGGAAGGTTAGTACACGAAAATCATGATGAGAACCAAAATAAATGTTAATCATGATTTAATAAACTCAAATGTTGTATTGAAGACCCACCATATTCCAGAGAAACATAGGATTGATGTCTTCATAGGGACTTTAAATGATAACATACAACATGAGGTTTTCCCTTAGGAACCTAATTCATTGGAGAAGGCATTCATGTCAGCAAGGAAAATTGAAAGTAAATTCATGGAGACAAGGAAGCCTAACACTGACATCTATGAATATGGAAGTGTTGCTACTCCTAGACCTCCAAAAACTACAGGGTTGACACCACAACAATTTGAAGAAAAAATAGCAAAAGGGCTTTGCTATAGTCGTGATAGGAAATACACTAAAGGTCCTAAGTGTGATGAGAATAAACGATTTTACATATATTTTGAAGAGGATGAAGAAAATGAATAAGAAACCTTAAATAAGAGGATATACACCAAGAATGTACCCTACAGAAAGAATAAATTAGTTTGAACATATCCTGTAATGCATTGGCAGGAATTATCGCTCCTTAAGCTCTCAAGATATAAGGACATATCAAGAAGAAAAATGTAATAGTGTTGATTGATTTGGGTAGTACCCATAATTTTATTCATTGTGAGGTAGCCAAGGAATTGAATTGCTTCCTATACTCAGCACTAGAGTGTCAAGTGATGGTTTCAATTGGAGAGACTATAAATTTCTCTAGAAAATTCCATAATATCAAGCTAACCATGCGGGAATATGTATTGAATCGTCCAATTCCTTACATTCCAATGCGAGGTGTTGATGACGTACTAGGAGTAGAATGCTTTTAGATCATTGACACAACCTATATTTTTTATGAAAGAAATATTCATATTCCATGGCATACCTAAGAATATTATTTCACATTGAGATGCAAAGTTAACTTCAATTTTTTGGAAAACATTGTTTGAAAGCTTTAGGACTTAGTTAGAGTTTATCACATCCTATCATGATTATATACATGGTTAGATTGAAAGGGTAAAGAAACTATTGAAGACAAGATAGGTGTTATCACTCCGAAATTTCCAAAGATTTTTATAAGCATTAAAAATAAATATGAGAGGTAACTACAAACCACTTTTGCAGCTTAGGATCTAGCCTTCCTAAACTCAGAGAGGGCTCTCTCTATATGATTTAACTTTTTTCAATCAATGGATATTAGGCTAGTTATGTATGCTTGGTTGGGTTAGTTTTTGATTGGTTTTGGTTGGTTGGTGGAAGTAATGATTTAGATGAATAGATGCTTATCAAATTTCCATTAGGCTATAGAATCAATGTGCTTTGAAACATAACTGAATCAAATTATAAGGAAAGTGTTAGAGGGAAAGATAGGTAATCAATATCATATCTCAAGGTTGAATTGTGAAGTGATTTTCAATCGTGATCAAGGAGAAATTAATAATTCCTTGAGCCAGATAATGAAGAAGAATAAAGGATTCAATTGGGATAAAAGTGCGATTAAGAATTATCTAAACAGAATATCAGAAGAAAACATAGAAATGTATAAAAATTTAAAGGAGAGTGTAATATTTAAGTAAATTCTGCAGTAATATTCGTGTTATAACATTCATATTTAGAATACATATAATTTTATGGAATACTTATAAAGAAAACAAGAACAATTGAAATTTATAAATACTTCACTGAGATAGCGCATCACATTAATCTTGTAAAGAAGTTTCTTTATAACTTATTTAGTCTGTTGACTGGAAATTGGTGCAATAACCCTTTTCTAAGAGATTGGTCAGCTAAAAAAATATTCATAAATCCACACTTGAACAACCCTTGATACTTCAAATGATGAAGTATTTATACAACAAATTACAAAAATATTTTGTCAAGTGAGTACGATTTATTCTATGAAAATAAAATATATTTATGCAAAAAGATAATGACACCATTTAACTGAGTGATATCTAGCCCTGATTCATTGCTTGATGTTGTCTATATGTTCTTTCATCTGTCTTTCGTTCACCCTTTATAGTAAATCACACCACTTATCCCATGTTTCTTAATCTGCGATTTTTATTTTCATCATCCCGTGGTAAATCTCATCTACCTCTAAATATTTGGCAAACGTAGGCTTATTTACAAAAATATGATTTGCTTCATGCTGGAGGTAAAAGAAGTTTTCTAGAGTTTGTAAGAGTACCTTGCCTATGAGAATGCCTTTCATTGAAAAAATGTGGGATGTTTCTTTGGCCACATCCCTTAACTTCTTGACATAATCCTCATGTCTCATGAGTTTGTCATTGATCACTATGGGACTAGACAAACCTTTCTATCTCAATATATCAAACTTGTCGAAAAACATTTTAACTATGAGTTCCAAATTTTTACATTTCTCCTCAAGTTGTAGAATTAGATTTCTTTTGGAAATCACTTTCTTCACTTCTAGGATAGTCTTTGTTCTGTTAGCTATCCTGAGTTTTTCTAATTCATATTTATTTTTAGAGTTAAGGAATTTTATTGTTTCAGAGGCTTCATCTGGTTTCGTTCCAAGATTGGCTTTGATTTTGTAAATGGCCTCAACAAATAACTTCACCAAGTCATTCTTCTCAAATATGAACTGTATAGAAGGGAAAATATAATTAACTGAGTTAATAATATCGGCAAAAAATTGTTTTTTTTTTTGTTGGCTAAAGGCTCTGTTAATGAAAATTATTTCTCTAGATTGTGGATTTTGTTAGTCACTCTATTAACTTTCTATACTTCATCTTGATGCCTTAATTCTACTAATTTATTTTCATCCTCTAAGCTCTTTACCTGTTCCTTGAGTTTATTAATTTTTGCAGTCTAAATAGACATATCTTCCATTGCTTTAATTAATTTTCTGGCCTCATGATTGGGATGGGCTATTGGTATTGATGACACTGATGTTGATGTAGATGTTGGTGCTGAGGTAGATGTTATGGAAATAGTAGTTATGGGAACTTCTTCCGTGCTACCTTGTTTTTCCTGTACAAGATTATCCATCTCTATCTCCATTTCCTTTAGTTAGGTTGTCAACTAGATGATAAGATTCATCATCTTGTCCTTTTGATTATTTGTCTCCAAAACCTCCTTGGTTTGTGAATGCTCAGTAGTTGGTCGTTTTAACTGTTTCTTCAGTGCAGTTATGTTTTCAATTTTCTTATTTATAATTTCTTTTGTTGCTTTGATGTTAGCTTGATTAGAACCAATTTCAATTACCAACTCTTCCAGTGACTTAATCCTATTTTATTTTTCTTGTGATGAGGCTCTCTCTAGCTGTAACTGTTACTGTACATTTACAAGGGAGTTCTGCAACTTCTGGACACTTAGATATTTATGTGTCATGGTTGAATATATCATCTCTCCTTCCTACTTGTGGAATTGAATTTTGTCAATTGGATGCACGTCCTTGGAAGTAAATTCAAATCTTGTCTTTTTATAGTCTTCTGAAGTTTTGGGTGCCTATACTTTCAGCTATAGGAATGTCGTCTACATTGTATTTGTCCTGAGTTCAGAACCTTAAAGCTACCTACTTTGATCACTAGGAGTTTTCTTCTGGTATTGTGCATATGCAACAACCTCCATTTCTTCATTTTTATTTTTTTATCTCTTTATATTTCTCAATGATATCCTTTTCCTTCTCAACTGGCTTGCTAAATGTTGAAATATCTGCACTGTTTTTCTTTTGAATGATTTATGTTCTGGAAGATGATGGTAGAGGTTTTTCCTCTGTATGTGTTGTAGGTGCATCATCCCTGATTAAAATATCTATTTCTATTTCAATTGTCTCTTCCTGTTATATTACTAGGCTTAGCATTGTTTTCTTTCTGTACATAAGCTTGACTTTATTATCAGATGTAGATTCTGCTCAGTAAGATCCTTATTCTCTAGAACTTTTTGAATTGCTATCCTATGGATCTCGAGTTAACAGGATGGAAATAGTATCAAGTTTCTCGTCCTCATCCTGTAACGTTTTTTCCAACCACTCTGATTGATTGGAATATTTCTCAATCTTCGAGTTGGAATGGTATTGTATTTAAATTTCTCGGTGGTTTAGAATTCAATTCTTATGTCTCCAATTCGTTAGTATTTAGGATTTTATCAAATACCAATAAAAGATTACTGTTTGAAATAGTTAGGGTTTTATTTCTAATGAATTTGATTTGATTGGAGGATTATAACATGGGATCGACCAGTTTTTGTAGGAACTTGATAATGATAATGGATGTTTTTTACCATAAGTTAGGGTTTTGTTTTTCACATTCCTAAAATATTTGTATGAAATTTCTAATACTACGTGTCTAAGTCTATGGACCGCAAATTGACAGAAAATGTTGGGTCACTAGTTAAAAATATGCCACAACTAACACAAGGTGAGTAAAGTAGGAGAATAATTACATAAGAATGCTTTGAGCTAGATGAAATTGGATAAAATTACAATTATGAAAGGTGAGTATTTCAATATATATTTGAACTAATTTGTTAAGGGGTAAATACCAGTGACAAAAAATCATCATTGACGGCTCCACACATTATTGAAAATCAACTTCTTAAATGTGATGTCAATAATATTTTTGAGATCACATTCTGTGTCCAAGACAAAAATATAGGGTATTGAGGATGAAGTATATTTATTATTACATGATATTTAAATTTCAATTCATGTAATCTTTCAAAATTTTGGGATTTTAATTTTAAAAGAACTTTTGTTATGAAAACCTAGAAAGTATCATCATGGGATAAATAATTGATTGTGTTGTAAATAATAAATTATTCCTATCTATTCAAAAACTATATAAGATTTTGTATATTTTTAAATACCTTCCATTGATCTTCTCATCGTGCGAAGCGTGGAGATGTGAACAAATATTTTATTTTTCTTCCTCCCAACCTTCACAATCGAAGGAAATATATATTTTATTGCATTGAAATATGGTAGAACGCTCTAAAATAGAAGGAATTAGCTAAAAATACCATGAGTGAAGGTGGGTATTCCTATATAAATTTAAATGTTTTTGTTAAGGGGGTCATTTCCAAAGAAAGAATCCTCATTATTGGCTCTGCACTACGGTGGCACTCAACTCATATCTAAAACATGTTTTCAATAATATTTTTAAGATCACATTATAAGTGAAAACTAGAAACCTACCATCTTCCATAGGAGCCATACTTCTTAGTACATTATCTTTCAATATCAATTCATAGAATTACAAATTTTTTGGAATTTAATTATGAAAAAATGGAAATATTGTCATGTTTTGAACATGATAAACAATTGATTCTATTGTAAATAATATATTATTCCTACCTATTCTAAAACTATACAAGAATTTATATTTTTTAAATAATCTCTATCGATATATCATTGTGCAGAGTGCGAATATAGCAAGGAATTTTTCATTTTTCTTCCTCCACACCTCTTCCCTCAGGATATATATTTTGCATTACTTATGAAATATACTATATTGAATTCTGACCAATGTTCATAAAACAAATATTTGTAAGTATCAACGTGGAATATAAACTACAGATCCTTTTCAGTATATGTTAAGTGTTTTACTTATTTATTTCTCTACAAGTCATACTAAATTTTTGGATCTATGCCATAGAGGATATAAAATGAGATGACGAGTTACTCAAATTCATATTGATAGTGTAGGAAAATAAAATTCCCAACTCGAATATAATAATAAAATTCCTGGACACACTATGAAAGGTAGTATTAATTTTCAAGGTGTTGCATCGAAACTAGTATTTTTAGCATATGGAAGCAAATATGATCTAGAAACTATTCCTAATACACTCACACAATTCACTAATACATGTCTTATTACTACAACACATTTTGGGGATTTTTATTCAGATATATTATCTTTTCTTATGGAACCACTTTTTGATGGGTAGTTGCATCTCCAATAACTTGCTAAACATATCTTCATAGATTAAAAATTGTATCTTATAAGCCCTCAACCTCGATTGAAATTGAAAACATTGGTGATGAGGTGTGCTTTGTTCCATTTTTTATTTTATAATACGATTGATTTTCTTAATAGTAACTTTCAGTACTATGCATTTGTTAGTTGCAGATTTTAGATTCAACTAATATGAAAATCTGTTTCACATGTGTAAGGTGTAAATTCTGAACGTATATTATGAATTATTCCTCTTTCCACAAGCATCCCTCCACACTTTTCTTATGCACACCTCCATGTAGCATGGTCCCTACTATATGTAGCCCCTACTAAGGTAGAAATAGGGAAATTATTAAGCTAACTTGACCTAGAAAGTTACAGTTATGGAAATATGGTCTACATTCTTAAGCTTTATGAAACTAATCAATGCCTAAAATGGATAACATCATTGCATTCATCTCCTTGATTCCATTCAAACAATATGAATTTTTTCTCGATCCATATCCAGATAAAAATATACAACCATTCAAATATTTGGCCTATTAACTGCTTCCACGTGGGACCTACATAGCCTTCTTGAAAAGATTGACATGTTTTATTTGTAACAAAAATAAATTTGAAGGGAAATGTTATATTTTAATTAATTTTTTGTGAACATTAAAAAATTAAAAAACATTATTCCTTTTATAGTAAAATTAAAATTGTATTCAAATTTGATATAAAACTCTAAATGTTTTATTTTTAATTTCAAACGCTTTGTATTCATTCTTAAAAAATATTACATAGTTTTCATTTATATATCACCAAAAATACATAAGAATATTAAAGACCCCAAATTCCCACATTAAATAATGACCCAAAATAGAAATAGTCTCTACAAACTTCAAGTATACTTCAAATATATAAATATATATATACACACACACATAAGCATGGACCCCCTTATTCCACCTCAACCCAGAAATAAAATCCTAGGAATTTCCTTTGGAGTTCCCCTTTCGAACTCTCGAGGTAGAATATTTTGGGGTTATGTGGAAGTTATTCTTAGATATGTCACCACATCAACCCACTAGGGGCACTCAACCATTCACATTAAACATGGCCTTCACCATGGACACCTCCTCCTTCGTGATACATGGATATTCCCAGAACTGCACACTTGACCCAACTGCAACCACATCACCCTCGGGATAAAATCCCAAGCGTATGCATTTGAGACCTATTAGAAAAATTCTAGGATGCCTTCCATGGAAATTATCGAGGTGACATCATGGTCTTAAAATTCCATGCTGACATTGCCCGGTCCCACTATACCACCAACCCTTTACCATTTTTCATGATATAATGTAGATTTAAGCTCATTGCTCCATTTTAAGTGGTTATGAACAAATGGACCCATGACCGACATCATTCCACAAATTAAATATCATAATTTCCAAGAATAGCCTCCCTTCAAAACCTCTGGCTAATACTTATGGGGTTCATTTTATAACGTAAATTCAATAAGGAGATCAATGACCATGTTAACACATTTCTCTCTCCATCAGTCATGGTGCCTGACCATATGGGCATATGATGTTCAAGGCTTATTCCCTCCAAGGCATCGGGTTTTAGCTCCCTTACATTCGACAAATTCAAAGCTTTTATAAGTATGTTTTATGAATTTTCCCAAGGCTTCTAAAGACAAACTTGGCCCAACCATCAACTTAGCTTTTATTTTGTTACAAATAAAACAAGTTGATATTGTTTAACCTTCAACCTTAGAGCTCTTTTCTTGGTATGATCGAGATTTAGAGGAGCATATCCATTCTTCGAATAAAATATGATATCGACGCATATAATGATTCAACATACGTTTAGGCTTACCTCATATGTTTGTATTTCCTCGGATAGTTTTCGAAATAAGCGATACTCCATCTAGTATTTTGCAAAAACCTTGACCTCTTACAATGTTGTTGGTTTGATATCTACATCATATTCTTGTAAGGTAGTAACCCAATTGGCTCTTTTTCTCACCCACATCTTTTTGGACTAAAAGATTTCTTACTGCTAAACGATACTATGATTTTTGTATGGGTTTTGAGTAGAAAGGGTCTAAAATATTTAATTTCTTTGAAAATAGCATAAGCTTGTTTCTCCACATGAATAATTCAATTCAGCTCCCTTTAAATTTGAAGGCGAAAAAGGAAATTAGAACACGCTTTGTCTTGATTTTTCTTGGTGGTATTGCAACATAAGATTTATCGAGAAGCAAATGTATACAAAATAAAAGGATCGGAAAAATTTGGAGTTGCTAAAGATGGAGCATTAATAATTGCTTGTTTGGTGGCAGTTGAATGCCTCATATTCGTCTTTGCCCCATTTGAAGTTTGAATTATTTTTAATCATTGCTTGCAAAGGTGATACAATTCTTGAAAAAAATCGGCACAAATCTCTTTACAAAATTAATCGCTTGAAAAGCTTGCATAGCTTTTTTGTTGTGAGGTAGGAATGTTTATTTCCTTGATTCTATCGAATCAATATGAATTCCATATTTTGATACTATGAATCAGAAGTTTTCCTTCATTCAATGCAAAAGGGATTTTGGATTAAGTGAAATTCATACCTTTAACGGCGTTGGAAGATCTTCTTTAAATCTCTAAGATGATTGCTTCATTTTTTTGGAATATACAGTATATCATCTGAGTAAATTACCAGCAGTTGTGCTAATACTTTGAAAGCAATGTCCATGGCTCTCTAAAATGTGGCACCGGCATTAATCGAGACCCGAAGGCATCTTTTGATATGCGTAAGTGCCCCATTTGGTTCTAAATTTAGTTTTCAATTGATCATCAAGATGGACTAATACTTGATTGTATCCAAAGAAACCATCTAAGAAAGACATTAATTCGATCCACTGTATTTGCCTTTTAATATTTGCTCCATGGGAGGCAAAGGAAAATTATCTTTTGGCGAGGCTTTTATTAAGGTTTCAAAAGTCAATGCAAATTATAATATCTCCATTCTTCTTTCTAACGGGAACCATATTGGAAACCCATTTATAATGTAAACGAGAAAATGTTTGGCTTTCAATAACTTGGTAAGTTCGGACTGATCGGTTTTCTAGATTAGGGTGGATCTTTCCTCAATTCTGTTGGATAGGGTTTTTCATCGTGAGTCATTAAGGATAATATGTTGGATGATAGGGATTTCATAAGTTTTTAGTTCATCGTCGTTCCAATACACTTTTATATTGTTTTAAAAGACGAATGTATGCTAACTTTTCTTCGGGAGCTAGGCCAAGGCCTAGGTTGATATTCTGTGGTTTGGCATCGGTTCCTAGATTTACTAATTCATAATTCAAATATGACCTTTGGAGTTTTTTAATTGGTATATCTTTTAAATCGATCTTTCAAATCATAAAGGTCTTCTAACTTGACTACGATTTTGGCATAGCATTATTGGTGTATCTTGGAGCAATTGTACGTCATGTTGATCTTCATCAATTATCCGATTAGTGTAAGATCCTTCGGATGTGAGAAAATTTACAATATCATGATCATCATTGAAAATCCTCAGTGTAGTAACGTTATCGGAATCGAGGTCTAAAGATTAATTCAATTGAAAATCAATCGAGACAAAGTCTACCATAGAAGGCTTGGAGACATTCACTAGAAGGTACGAATTAGCATTCTAAGTGCAGGAACAGTGAAATATTAAATGCTATAAAGTGTTACGATGGATCTTGGATTAAAGATTGATAATTCTTTAAATGACACGATAAAAAATGTATAGTATTGCGTACACAATTTAATTACAATTTTTGAATCTCGAAAACTTATTAGATAGTATTTGATGTCTAGTCGATTGCTTTATATAATCCATGGATAAAGCCTCGTATTCTGCGGTGTTATTAGTGCAATCAAACTCAAGTCTACAAGTTAACATAATTTTGTTTCCTACCTTGGACTAGCAGAAGCATCACTCCTGCTCCTTCATTAGACTCGGAACCATCAAAAAAGCAAAATTTCCAAAATAAGATTTATTTACGGGGAGTATCTACAAAATTAATACATTTAGAACTATATGTTTGGGAAAAAAATTCTATTTGAGATAAAACGAATGTTCTAAATACGGTGAAGTATGAACGTACAAAATTTCCTAAGAAAGAATAAGCCCGAATAATTGCCAATGATATTACTCATGTCTGTTGGTTCATTCTCTCCTATGATTACATTACTATGTAATTTCGATGTTTTTCTCTTTCAGCCTTTATCTAATTTGGTTTACCATTGTAAGGAAGCCACATATGCGACCAATCGATTGCAAAATATCCATGATTTTTTAAAATAATCTCTGCTAGGAATTAAATCATAAAATTCTGAATATACGCAACTAAAATATCAATGACTTGACATACCTTTGGATTTCATGAAA
The DNA here is from genome assembly GCA_034641835.2 of Pinus albicaulis. Classification (NCBI taxonomy): domain Eukaryota; kingdom Viridiplantae; phylum Streptophyta; class Pinopsida; order Pinales; family Pinaceae; genus Pinus; species Pinus albicaulis. The sequence goes on along the minus strand of JAXQQM020071955.1, from coordinate 72,442 downwards.
ATCTTATGGTAACACGATTTAATTCTCAAAATGTGCCCAGCACGATTGATCTAGCTAGACTATGTGTACAACATATTTTTGTGGTTGAATGTTCAACTTTGCACATATTGATTTTGGTAGAATATTGGATGAAGCTCAGAATCCACTAAACAATTATGCAAATTTTTATTAAAAACTTCATAAGAAATGAGAAGAAATGAAGGAGTATGAGATCTTGACCTTCCTCCAATTAAAGCGATATTTTCTAGATCAAAATTACGATCGTATTAGGCACGGAGGTCTTCCCATCTCATTGGAAGCTTGAGAAATCACGGGATCACGTAAGGTTTTTGAGATGCCGGCATGCAATTATTTCAAAGTACCTTTTATTGGTGTTTTAACTTTCTCAATTCATAAAAAAGTGATGTTAGCCATACTATTATTCATGTCTTATATGATATTATACTCCATTTCATACGGAACAATCGGTGTTCTTGATGGAGTTGATAAATACTGTCTTTGGACTAGGCTTGTTTGAATTTCTTTAGATGTCATTTTCTTGGGTGCAACTTTATCCTTAGTCAGTAGGCTTGCATTTTTTGACTTAGGAGTAGGTTGAGAGGATACGAGGATTGATTTCTACTTCGCGTGCTAGCTAGGGATGCTTCTTGATCTTCCTCATACGGAAGATGAAATCCCACATACCTTGTACTTCTACGACTTCATCTTCGTCGGTAGTTTCTTCGATGAGTTTCTTCTTCTTCTTCTTGATTCAACATTAGTTATAGCATTTGGTGGCTTTGGATCGGTTGAAGGATTTCTTCTAAAAGGCCAGAAAGTGTTTTTAGAAGATGTTTTCCACTTGTTTCATAATGTCAACCATTTCATTAGACGAGGATTTTCAAAACTTTACGCAATCCTTCTAAATCAAATGGATCTTTTGATTGCTTTTCTTGAGGTCTTCCTTAAAAGTAACCTTCTTGGATTTTCGTTCTTCTATTTCATTTTTCTTATCTACAACAATGATATGTTTCTCTACCCACTATTGCCTCCTTCATGTTTTCTACTAAAGTTGTTTTGTTAGCCCTATCAACAAAGATTGCTATGTTTGATGGTGTGAGAAATGTACCATTCACTTCGCACTTCTTCACTAGGCTTGGAAGGTAGTAATTTTGTTTAACAATTTATTGAAACGTGAATTAAAATCCTTGACAAGTTCTTTTGAATCAACTCTAATATTAGACGGATCATTGATTAATGTTCTTTGTAGACCTATCATCACCAAATTTAGTCAAAAATTGATCTTGAATGATATCCCAATGATGGATCTAGATGGTAATGAGAAATACCATGATCCGGTGCTCCTTGTAAAGTATAAGGGAAAGTTTGGACAAAAACATCTTCATTAATAACTCCATTGAGATTTATAGATAGCATAAAATTGTTTATGTGTTCTTCGCTAGCATGCAGTTCGGGGTTAAACTTAGGCAACCATTTTTCAAGATGGGGTGGTAATTGACTCGGGGTGCGGGGAATTAAAAGCGCTGCGTTATTCCATGGAATTTGCGCCATCTGCTTGAACTACTAACGAGGAGGAAAGTGTAGAAGATGATGTATGCTGTGATTGGGAAGATGAAGATATTACAATTATAGATGATTGAGAAGGTGATGTGGAAGTTCTCTTTGAGTGAGGCAATGGTTTGAAGTGGAGGGGTGGATGGTTGACTTCGCATTGAAGAGGTTGAGATGGATGATGATGATGAAAAGTCTCACTATCGAGACCCTTTAGGTGATTTCCTTGCTCTTTTCCTTGTAGGTAAGAAGGTAATTCGGTTAGGTTTGAATGCCAAGCTTCTCACTCTGTGTCTGGTAAGAGGATGAGCGAGGGGGTTATATTACAAAGTCCCATTGCCTTGAGATTTATCGAGATATTTGAGGTGATATTGAAAATCGAAGTTTATGAATAAAAGATTCAACTTCGGGAGGTTCAATAGCGAGATTCTTACGAAAAGTAAGGGTTTGTAGGTGTTTGTTCTTCTCGTTCAACTTCGGCTCTAGATTTAAAATTTATGATTGCGATGGAGAAGTCGGGGAAGATGGTGAGGGTGATTCTCCTCGGAATGGTATGTAGATTTAGATTTACTTGCCATTCCAAAGGTTCGGGCCCTCCCCTTCTAGTGCCAAATATTTTGAAGCCCCGAAAATCGAGTCTACAACAAGGGGATACGGAAACACGGTCTAGACCTTAGTTAGCGACTCCTTTTTGTTTGGTGTAGTGGGTCCGACTGGGGATAATGGGACCAGTTTCCCAATGTGTATGTGTGTGTTGAGAATAGATATTTCCTTTCTAAAAAGGCTCCTAAGTGGTATGCTTTTATTCTATTTCTAATCTAATCGTATGCAAATTGTATTCTAATTTAAACAGAAATATCTAATTCTAAACTAAACCTAGGATGTAATCTTCTTTATGCGATCTAAAATAATTTCGAATAACAACTGATAATAAAGATTATTCAACTGTTGTAAGAAAAGAATTCAATAAAGATAAACCATTTCATATAAAAAGTTAGATGAAACAGTTATGAAAAACATATCGCATAATAAGTTATTCATACACTAAGCATAAATAAATAGTTATCACCGTACATAAGTGCCAAATGATAACTTAAGCATTCAAGCATCAATATATAAACAACTGAATATAAATATTACTTTAACACAGAAGAAGAAATAGTTAAGAGATAAAAGTACCATTTATAACTGGTTCTGCTCATGAGCTAGAAGCAATAATGATTTATCTCTTCCTAATCCAACATCTACTAAGAGTACAGAAATGCAACATCAGTAGCAGAAATTAGACACATATATCAATAAATCTCATTCCATTCATTCATCAAAACCTCCTCCGAGGGTGCAGAAGTGCATGTTCTGAGGATAAGTTTTTGACAAATTTCTGGACCTTTCTCTAAATGCATGAGAAGGGTTTAAATACTATTAACTAAATCTAATTATACTTTATTACAAAAATTTAGGATTCGGTTTAAATGACCGTCCCTTTTCTAGGCAGAAAATAAGTAAAACTAACACTAAATCTAAAATTAAAATTAACAACTAACTACTTATGACTCTGGTCTTTGAATTTGCAAGCATCCAGCATTGATTTGAGAAGAGGAGGCTGGCCGACTTCAGATTTTAATTGTCCTGAAAAGACGGAATCGACAAGTGTTGGCGCGATCTTCTCAGCAGAATTAATGATGCAATTAAGAGCACTGCATTGACTGTGTGGTTTTACTAGATATGTCCAGTAAGAATCCCAATTTAACTTAGTCAATTCTTGGATTGATTTTTCCTTTTCCTCAGTTTTCTGTTTCCACTCTGTTTGCAATTGCTGGGCTTGTGGTAGATATCCTGGAACAGTTTCTGAAATCAAATTAACTTTGTGCAAATTCTCATTTACATAATTAGTAATGTTGCTCGCCGCTGTAGCTGCTTCCTCTGCTGCTTTTTCTGCCTCTCTGATCTGTGCATCCCATTTATTGAAGAGCATTTCTTTATGGATGTCATTGATAATTGGTGCTCCTACTCTTTTTCCTTCCTCTGTCTTTTGCCATGCCAAATAATTAGTAACTCTTTCATTAGTTAAATCATAATCATGTCATAATTCTATGACATGATTAGTGATTTTATCACTTTCTTGACAAAAAGAGTTCCATTGTGAAATCTTTTGGCATAATATATCTTGTTGTTGCAGTAGTTGATTATTCAAAGAAATAGATTCTGAGATGAACTCTGTAAGCTTGGGGTCTTCTTTATGCATTTCTTGCATAATCTGTATTTGTTTCTCTTTCTCGGCCAAGCTTTTCTGATACCTGATTTACATTTGCTGAAAGTCTTGCTGTAACTTTTCAAATTGTCTATGTGCTTCACTATTGGCATGTGCTTGTTGCAATTGTTGTCACAGAACTTGTATTTGATCCTCTTTTTCATTTAATAACAACCGTACCTCAGATGCTTTTTCAATAGTTGCGGAGGCATAATCTCCTGTAATCTGAGATAATTTAGTAAGATTTTCAGTGGGATCCATAGTAGGATCTTTCCATAAAACATCCAATTGTTCTACATCAGTAGAGAGCGCACTTTCTAATTTTCTCTTCTTTCTTTGCTTCCTTACTACTGCTTTATGTTGAGGGCTATAAAATATATCCAGAGGAGGAATTTCCTCTATTTTAAGTACAAGCTTGGAGGAAGGAGTAATGGGTATATGTTCTTTTTCTGTGACATTGCCACTTATTTCTGTAATCAAACCTTTTGCTGTCTGTACAAGAGTTTGTATGTTCTGTCCTTCAACATTAATCAAATCATTAAATGATTCCCATTATTTATCTAACTGAGTGCTGATGGATGGTTGTTGTACATTAAGAGGTGGAAGATTCAACTGTGGAGTGGTGGAAGTCTGTTGTTGTGAGAGCTCTTTTGATTGAGCTGTATCCTTCACTGAGCCTTCACTTTTATCCTGATAAGATTTTTTAGAATGTTCAGAAATTTCTTTGTCAGACTTTGACTTAGACCTTTCTGAATCTGAGTTGCCACTGAGACTGACACTAGGAGTTGGTTCCCTTGTGGGTTCCAAATGCAAATTATCCAAAGGAATAGTGGTCAATCTTCTTTCTCTGTATACTTTAAACTCTTGAAATTCTTCTGGGGAGAACCGTGTTTGAGCTAAATGCAAAATTTCTTTAAATGAACTTTTTTCTTGAAACATATCATCAAAAAGATCTTCTTCTCTAGAAAATACTCTCACTTTGACTACAGTGGTGAAATCCTTGACAATACCATATGGATCAAATAGCCTTCTCAGAAACTTAAACAATTTTAAACATGTAACATTGTTTACTTCCTTAAACGCATGACCAACATCAAATAATGAAAATGCTCCGTAGGACACAGGAAATTGTGGCCAAATGGCTTTCTTTTTATCCTTTAATTCTTTTGTCAAACCTCCATCTCCACAGGTTTGATATGCAATTTCCCGAGCTATGAGTTTATCCGGAACATATAAGGGAAAAACATGAGGAGAAGCAAAGCTTCCAAAAACCCTCACATAAGTAAACAATTCTTCTCCAAACCATCTTGCGACAGGGAGAATGTCTACTTCTGCTTCAGGGGACAACCTTGGGGCATCCTTATTATACAACAATCTATACAGCGGCAACATTATGCCGTGGCAAATATTGTAAAAATGAGGAATGAATTTTGACTCCCACAATTCTTTGTGATAAACATGGATGGGCAGGGGATCCTGAATTTTCCATTGCCAACCCATTAAAGGGAACTTAGAAACAAAGCAGATTGAATCCATAACATAGGAAGATAGATAAAAAGGAGGATAAATCCTCTGAGAGACAGTTCGTTTAGACCGGTAATTGAAAATAGCCGTGGCTAAGTTATCAGACAATATTTTAGCCCAGTCCACAATGGTAGCGTTAACAGCAGCATTCAATAGGGGAAGCCATTCAGGCAAAAACTTATTAATGTCAGGCTTTCCAAAAAGCCTACATAACATAGCAGCAGCAAAACAATATGGAGAAGTGAGTGAACCGGTACTGTACATACCGTGTTTATCTTTCTTCAGTGGTTCATCTCTTCTGGACCATTCTTTAGTGCATTCCGCTAAGTTTGCATTTTCCTTGGCAAATTTCTCCATAAATTGTTTGTTGTAAGTTGCCTGAGGCTCCGGAAAATGATACATAAGCCTCAAATCTTCTGGAGTGAATGACCCGATGAGCTCTTGACCTTGGGTTTTGAATTGTCTGTCCGTAATATCAGTGCTATCCAGCACCCATTTTACCATGTCTGTATATGGAAGAATTCTTGGTCTTGTTGCTATCCGATGTAAAAATGAACACGCCAGCTCTGTAAGAGATGCTTCAGAGGAATTACTTGAGCCCGCAGTAGCCGAAACATCCATTACTCTTGGGTTTTCTTCTTCAAGTAAATTAAACATACCCTCCCAAGTGGTGATGCCAGCGTCTTTGTTGCAAGCAGTGTCTGCGTACAAGGATGCCATCTCTTTATTTTCAGAACTCGAAGCTTTCTCTTTCTTTCCAGAACTCGAAGCTTTCTCTTTCTTTCCCATAATGCTCAGAAAATTTCTTTGTATAGTCTCCTGTTCTTCGCTCCTGCGGTTTTACGAATTAAGTGAGAATAATGATTTGAGAAAGGTGACGGGATAGTTTTAAATGCTGAAGGCATATGAAATATATTATTTAATCGTGAAATAACCCTTCGATCAAAACAAAATCCTTTTCATTAATAATTGACAATCCATTCATTAACTTGACATTAAGGCGCATAACGGGTCTCGATTTACGGAAAGATTTTCTTCGTATAACGAGCTTTCAAGACGCTGTGATAATGTGATCTGCGATTTGCTTTGCCATATCGCAAAATCACAATATTGCAAATCGCAACTTTCGCAGATAGAAATCATAGCAACTTTCGCAAATCGTAATTTACGCAAATCACAATTAGTAACATCGCGGGATCGCAATATCGCGGCATCGCAATATCGCGAAATCGCAATATCACAAAATCGCAATATCGCAAAATATAACATATGAAAAATATCCGTTAATATATTTTCTGCAATATGTGATTTGCGACAAATATTTTAATGCATAGTTATTGGATCGCGCTTATCGCAATTTAGAAGATTCTGCTTTGAAAAAGATATCTTGTACTTTTTGTTTGCGATGGATGCGATATTTTCTTCAAAGAAAGGTTTTATTCTAATCTGTCATAAACTTAAGTTTATCTAAATATTTTCTAAGGAATTTTCTTAAGTTAATGATAGTAAGTTTTATTTGAAAAAGAAAACAAGCACTAATTTAATTTTTTGGATTTTTTAAACTAAGGGTCTCCACTTGTTTAGTATTAAATACTAAATAAGAAGGGGAGGGGGGTTGTTTCTCGTCACAACACAGGTCGTCAAGTATTTATGAAAGTGCATTGATCCGCGCAAAGAGATACAGGAACTCTAGAAGTGGGGTTGATTGGATGAGTGTGGTGTAACGAGAAGCTGTGTATTGACTGAAGTGGGAGCGAAAGTAGAGCATTGAAGCGTTGGACCAGAACCTAGAGCGTAGGATGAATCAGAACCATGACCAGATGAACAGTAATTGCAGTTTGGAGTTGGACGGTGTGTTTTATCGCACCACCTTTGCGGCGAAAGCGGTATTTGAAGAGTTGGGAGCGATTCCATAGATTGATCGACGCATGTCCCCGAGCGACATTGCAAAACTGCCTCCACTGCACGCCATCGCGCATTAACCATCGACCAAGGATACAGTGCGATATTGATATATACCGTTGATCCGGAGGCTCGATATCTAAATAAAGGATCGTCACACAATTGCACGAAGTTTAATTAAAGGTACCCGGTGGTATGCATTCCATGATTGTATTGGGTCTGTATGAGATATAAGTGTAATGTGCTGTACATATTCTCCTCTGCCTGTGAATTTTGCCCCGCTGTCCCATTCAAATCCATTTCTAACCTCTGCCGTGGCCTAAAATCTCATGAATCCTGCTAGATATTACTACCTCCGCCCGAAAATCTGCCTTACAATAGTTCAAAACCCAAATTTAAATAATCGGGCCGAGTCCCTAAAGAGTTTGACGCCCTCCCGCTTCGGCTTCCATATGACTCGAGTCTGAAAGCCATAATTCAAAGAAAGAAGGGGCCTATTGTCTTAACGATCGGACGCAATGCTGGCCGTCCGATCTAGCTCAAATTAACGGTGCGACAATCAACTTATATGAAGGGCCCGCGCACAGCAGATCGTCAGTATTTCATGGCCCACCATTTTATTGTCCCCCGATGCAAGCGCAGCCGTTGATCTTGTTCCGAGATCGAACGGTCCTGGGTCAATCGTAGTCCTGCCCTCAATCGCAAACGGAACTTAAAGAATGTGCCACTCCCGGTCTATCCGCTCCACCTTCCGATTGTGATTTCCGATTGGGGTCCCGCCTCCTGTGGTCGTGTCATCCTAATTCGCAAGTGTATGACGTGTTCCTCCTCCACCATTCATATATTTTGGTTACGTGTCATATTTTGTGAATCTTTGCCCCGTTCGTTCATTATCGCTCCATTGTATTCTGCATTGTCACCCTCTATTTCTCCATTATTTTCATGCGTTTCCTGTCACCCTACATCGTCTCAACATTTCGCCTAGTCCGTATCACCGATTCCATGGCCGTTGTTGTATCCACACTCCCTGTCACCGAGTCAATTTTCTCTAATGTTTTGCGGGTTTTGCAGGTTTTGAAATGACTTAGTGGGCGCTTTAACTTGCCGCCTCCGTTGCTAAGATCTGAAGGACATATTTTAACTGGCGAAATTAAAGAAAGAAGCCGAGGGTAGGTAGGAGAGATGACCGCCATTAAAGAAGACAGAGATATGGATTCTCAGAACTCTCCAGATAAATTCGCCCCGCATTAAAGATCCGGGATTCAAATCTGAAGCCAGGGGTTGAGAGTACAGTACAGCAATGCAGATTGTTTCAAATCTCTTACGACAACAGATTTTCCTCAGCCGCGGGCAGCATATTGTATATATTTTATTATTTTTGTCTTGTATATAAAGAGATTTTTATCTCCCAGCATTTATTTCTTTAGACGGACTATTAGTTATATTCATTTATAGTCAGTCATTCATAAGAGAAGGCGCGAATGTTTTCCGCCATTTTGGTTCAAACTGAGTCATTAATTGTGCCTCGTCTCCCTCCTCCTCTAGAAGTTTCTGTCTTCTCTATAAATACTCAGAAATAAGATTTTTGAGGGGTTCCAGATTTCTGTCAGTAAACTGTGCAGCGAGAAGGCTTCTGTATACATTTTGTAACATTTCTGTATGAAGTTTCAGAGCCCGTAGGGTCTCAGTGAGGAGGGGTTATAACTGTATTTAGGATTCTGAACTATGGTATCTCACAGTATGTAATTTCTCTTATGTGTTAATACATTATCTCATTTCATGCAATTTATCTTCTTGTATCATGTTATAGAATGTGAGTGGCTCACTAGTTTGCAGTAAGGATTCATCTTAAGTGGTGCCCTTCCTGGAATTAGTCAAGCGCTTTAAATAGGCCTAGTCATGATATACTGTTCCATGTTCACTCTTTCATATTTTCTGCTATATTAGTTGCTTGAGGAGGGTGCTTTTAAAACACCATTGTCATATAAGGATTCGTAAATTGGTGCGCCCTTATATGGTTCTGTTGTGTATCTGGGTATCAGTCTCATGCCAGCTAATATATTCTTATGTTTCCTCACTGCCCTCACTTCCTGATATCTGATTTCTGTCATATATTATTTGAATCGACCCTCTTTACAGTAAGTGGTCTCTTAACTGTCTGATGCTTTCATGCTAAAGTTTTACATGATGTTCCTACATTATTCTTATCTTTGTGTCAGCTTCTGAGAGAGATTGGTCCCATTCAAAACTAATTTCCTTGTTCAAACAAGAGATAGTAAGTGAGCTCTTGGACTGACAACCCAAACTATAAAGGGCTCCTTGCTATATTAAGATGTCCTAGGCACTGGTCTATGGCAACTCTAGGCTGTCTCTAGGAGGGTGACAAAATCATCCACAACATCTTTCCGGCGCCGTTGCCGGGGACCGAATTCAAGAATATCCGTTTCCCTGGGTTCGACATCTCATATTCACTCTCTAATCAGGTGAGCACAGAGAGGTGAAGAGTTGCAGATTTCTCACCTTGGCGACTCCACTGGTCTTTATTTGATAAATTTTATTGGAAGTCCTGGCTTCCCGGAAGCCCCATTTGAGGTCGGATACCTCGCAGCCGAAAACACCCGTGTCTGACCCGGAGAAGATCATTCATAAAAGAGGTTGGAAAGAGAAGAAGTCAGTTCGTTCCGAAAACTCTGAATATTCCGTTGAAGATCATCCGCCCTCTTCTTCTCAAGAAGTTAGAACAGAAAAACCCGAGTTTTACTCAGAGACTCCACGTAGAGGAAATACCTGGATTGAAGGAGAATCTCATCCTGCTTTCGAGGCTGAAGAAATTAAAGAGGTCACAGAAGTAGCTGCTGTTAACCGTGAGTTATTCCCATCTACACCTCAGGCTTCTGTGCAATATATTCCCATTGTTATTCACACTCCGCTTCCTCCCACCCCTCTACCTTCATCTGTATCTCAAATTGTTGTGCAACCCCCGCCTCCCCCAATGGCCAATATTCCTGCTTTTCTGTTAAATAAATATGCTCCTCTGGCCTTGCCCCAAGTGCTAAATGATATGCCGCAGGATTACTTGAAGATTCTGCCAAGATTCAATGGTGAGAATGAAGTTGATGCTCAGAAGCACCTCGAGACCTTCTGCTCTTTTGCAGAGAACTTAAACGTTGAACATCTGGATGTGGTCCTGAGGTTATTCGTGCAATCCTTAGAAGGTGAAGCCGGAAAGTGGTTCAAGACATTGGCAAACCATTCAATCACCACCTGGGACCAGATGGAGAATGATTTTCTCAGGAAGTGGGGAGAAAAGAAAGACCAAGGGCAGTGCCTCGTTGAATTCAATACGCTAAAGAAGAAACACAATGAGGGAGTGGCAGAATTTATCAAAAGGTTTAATAAATTATATCTGAACCTTCCTGCCGATATGAAACCTCAACAAGCTGCTGCCAAAGTTGTTTTCATAGCAGCTTTTGATTCTGATTTCGGTTTTTCTCTGCGGGAAAGAATGCCTGTCACCCTGGCTGATGCTCAGACAGATGCTCTAGAGTTGGAGGAAAATTTTGCTGCCACTGGGAAGCTAAAAGGAAAAATTGAACAGGAAACTAGAAAAAAAGGCAAAGAAGAGGTTTCTACCTCTAATCAAGAAAAGGATTCAGATAAAATGGATGAGATAAGCAAGATGATAAAGAAGATGGTCAAGCTAGAACTGGAAGCTAAGAATGTAGCTCCCAAGAACTATTATAATGCTCCAAACAGAGGATATAATCCTCAGTACAGAAAGCCTCCATTGCAGATATTGCCAAGGGAAGCGAAAGAACAGCAAGATCAGGTGCCTCATCCCTTGTACCTTGAAGGACCAGCAGATGACCCCACTGGAGATACAGCTTACGGATTAGAAGATTCAAATCTAGCTTTTTCAAATAATGATGATATGGAGTGCCCCCTGCAAGAAGAAGATGAAGAAGCAGAGATTGACCATTACTGCAAGCAATTTGCTGATTTCATGGAAGCACAATTCAACGTCAAATATGATCTCAGATCCTCGAGGAAGAGGACTAGAACTCAGGAGCAAGAAGAAGAACCACCTCAGAAAGAAGCATCTGCTCAGAAGGAATCAACAACAAAGAGATGTATAGAAAAAGGTAAGAATTTTCTAAATAACCCCTTGCAGTCCAATGATCAGATTCCCTCCTCTTCTAAACTAGTCGGTCCTCCTAATGCTGAGCCAGTGTCAAAAGAAATTAAATCTTCAGTTGAGAATAAGGAGTCAAAAGAAGTAGTGATAGAAAAGCCCACATCTGCTTTCAATTTGCAAAAAGAACTTGAGAAGATTAAGATTCCTGTCCCTCTGACTGAGTTGTTAAAACAGCCTGCATATCAGTCTCAAGTTACCTCTTTCATTCTTCCTCCTGAGCTACCAATTGCACCTGATAGTTTAAATCTTCAAGAAGAGAGACCCATGGTAGTCTTTGGCCCACATGTCGAGGAGATAGACCCTTCTACTCCTCCTTTTTATGTATCCCTAGTCATTCATGACCTGCTGTTACATAATTGTATGTTAGATTCTGGGGCCTCCCATAATCTTATGCCTTTATCTGTCATGGAGCAACTAGGACTGCAAATTACAAGACCATACAAAGATTTATATTCATTTGATTCTAAAAGAGTAAAATGCTTGGGAATGATTAAAGATTTAGTGGTCAATTTGGCTCAAATCCCAGCGAAAAGTGTGGTCATGGACATTGTGGTTGCTGATATCCCAGCTCGCTTTGGCATGCTGCTGTCAAGGTCCTGGGGTACAAAGATTGGGGGGTCAATTAAATTGGATTTAACATATGCTACTGTCCTAGTCTTTGGAGGTCAAGAAAGGAGGTTGTACAGAGAAACTCGATTTGTTAAAATGGTAACCAAGGTTGACTGCTCAGATAATTCCCCAGTTTATAACAAAGAGGGAGACTTTTCATGTTTTATGTTAGAAGAAAATCATAGTTACGCTCATGAGCCCCTTTTTGGTCAAATTCAGGCTGAGCAGCCTAAAGAAGATCAGGAATCAGAAATTTGGACTTTGCATTTTGATGGAGCTAATTCAAGAGAAGGCAATGGAGCTGGGGTCTTGTTGATTTCTCCCACAGGGAAATGGGTGCCACTGTCCTTTAAACTGGAGTATGAGGCTACAAACAATGTAGCTGAATATGAAGCACTATTAATTGGACTCCAGACAGCCAAGAGTATGGGCATCCAGTGTCTAAAAGTGTTTGGAGACTCTGAGCTGGTCGTAAGGCAGATTAAAAATGAATGTCAAACTAAGCATCCCCAGCTCAAAGCATATAGAAATGAAGTATGGGACATGATAGAAAATTTCTTCTCAGCATTTAACATACAGTTCATGCCCCGGGAGCAAAACAGAATAGCAGACTCTCTCGCTGTAGCTGCCAGTACTTTCCGTCCTCCTCAGAACCCGCTTCTAAGATATGAAGTGGAGGTACGGTACAGACCATCCATTCCAGATAATATAAAGCATTGGCAGGTATTCGAAGATGATGAACAAATGAAAAGATTTATGGAGACTGTGGGAGAATTCTCCAATATGGAGATTGATGATAATGAAGAGGAAGAAGTTGAAAATATTGCTGAAAACAAATGGGAAGAAGGAATAGCAGGCAATAAAGTGCTGCAGCTGAAAGGTAATGTCATACCTAGAGGATTGGTACCTCTAGAAAGGTTATTTAATAAAGATGATGTTCCCATGCAGCCAAATAAAGTAGTAGAAGAAGATCAAGTGGGAGATTTGAATCTGGGTACTTCCACTGACCCCAAAATTGTTAAATTATCCAAAAGAGTCCCAGAAGAATACAAAGAAAAGTATTTGAAGTTATTTCAATCTTACAAAGATGTATTTGCTTGGTCCTATGAGGACCTAAAAACTTTTGATGTAAATATTATACAGCATAAGATTCCACTGAGGGAAGATGCAAAGCCATACAAGCAGAAGCTCAGGCAAATAAATCCTTTACTTCTTCCTTCTATTGAAAAAGAAATTAAAAAATTGTTGAAGGCCAAAATAATTGTGCCTTTAAGGTACTCATAATGGATAGTGAACCTTGTTCCTGTTAGAAAGAAGAACGGAGAAATAAGGTTGTGTGTAGACTTCAGGAATTTGAACAGAGCATCTCTCAAAGATAACTATCCACTGCCTAAGATGGATCACATCCTGCAGAAAGTAGTGGGAGCATCCAGAATGTCAATGATGGATGGATTTTTGGGCTACAATCAAGTAGCTGTGTTCCCAGAAGACCAGAAGAAGACTGCATTCACTACACCATGGGGAACCTTTATGTATGCCAGGATGCCATTTGGATTAATTAACGCAGGGGCTACTTTCCAGAGGGAAATGGACATAGCCTTTGTCGGAGAACAGGACAAGTTCTTGGTGGTGTATCTTGATGATATCACAGTGTTCTCAAAGAATGATGATGAGCATATTGAGCATTTAAGAAGAACTTTTGAAAAATGCAGAAGGTATGGCCTTTCTCTTAACCCCCAAAAATCTTTGTTTGCATTAGATGAGGGAAGACTCTTAGGGCATATCGTGACTAAAGATGGTGTAAAAATTGATCCTAAGAGAGTTGAAGTGATAAACAACATTCCTTTGCCAAGAAATAAGAAAGAAGTACAGGTGTTTTTAGGCCGAATTAATTTTTTGAGAAGATTTATTCCTAACTATGCAGAGATAGTTAGGCACATAACCAATATGTTGAAAAAGGAAAATGAAGTAAAATGGTCCCAGGAGTCTAGAGATGCATTCACAAGGATAAAACGGGCATTCGCTGAAGCTCCTGTGCTAGCAGGGCCAGATTACAAAAATCCATTTATGATTTTCTCATTTGCTTCACCTCATACCATTGCTGGAGTGTTATTGCAGAAAAATGAAGAGGGATATGAACAGCCCATAGCTTTCTTCAGTCAAGTGCTCTATGATGCTGAATTGAAATATAATATACTGGAGAAGCAGGCTTGTGCCTTGGTAAAGTCCCTTAAAGCTTTCAGAGTCTATATTTTGCAATCTCACATCACAGCCTATGTCCCTACAGCAGCAGTCAAAGACATTCTGGTTCAAGGAGACAGCGAAGGTAGAAGGGGAAGATGGATTGCAAAAATCCAAGAGTATGATTTGGATATAAGGCCTACTAAATTGGTGAAAGGACAGGGACTCGACAAGATGTTATCTGAATCAAATCATCAAGCTTTGGGCATTAATCTGTCTGTGATAGCAAATGAAGAATCAGAAAAAGAAGAAGAGCAACATGGACTAGAGATGGCTACTCAAAAGATACATGTGAAATATCTAACTAGTCCCTGGTATAAAGAAATAGTTGAATATCTGTTAACACTTAGCTGTCCTCCAGGATGTGACAAGGTGAAATATAGAGCTGTAAGGATGAAATCTCAGAAATATGCAATTGCCAATGGGCAGCTCTATTGGAGAGACCCTCTAGGCATATTACTTTTATGCCTCACAGAAAATGAAGTGCAAAATGTAATGACAGAATTTCATGAGGGGATATGTGGAGGACATTACAGCTGGAGGGCTACCACTCATAAAATTTTGAAGGCTGGTTTTTACTGGCCAAAATTGTATTCAGATACTTTTTCTTGGGTCAGATCGTGCGACAAATGCCAAAGATTTGCAGAAAGGCAAAAATTAGCAGCATTGCCCTTGATCCCTATTCATGTAAATGAACCATTTCAAAAATGGGGATTGGACTTTATAGGAGAGATTCATCCCCCATCAAGTGGTCAACATAAATGGATATTAACAGCCACAGACTATTTTACGAAATGGGTGGAAGCCATACCTACCAGAAATGCTACAGATGCTGTAATAATGAATTTTATAGAAGATAATATCATATCTAGGTTTGGCTGCCCTGCAAGAATTGTAACTGACAATGCACAGGCTTTCAAGTCTGCCAGGTTCGTAAAATTCTGCCAAAGATATAACATCCTCCTGACTCATTCTACAGCATACTATCCACAGGGAAATGGTCTAGCAGAGTCATCCAATAAAACCCTGGTGAGAGCCCTGAAGAAGACAATAGCTGAAAATCAGAAGAACTGGGACTCTCAATTAAAGTTTTCTCTATGGGCAAATAGGATAACCAGCAAAAGAGCAACAGGGAAGTCACCCTATGAGCTGGTATATGGACGGGCTGCAGTGTTTCCTTTGCAATTAGCATTGCCAGTGGCACGTTTCATGCAGGAGAACCAGGAAGAACCAGATGACATGATCCGAAGAATTAATCAGCTGGTAGAATTGGAGGAAACAAGGAACCAGGTAGATCAGAGATTGATAGAATACCAAGAAAAAATGAAGAATGTCTTCGATTAGCATGCAAAGGATAGGGATTTTCAAGTTGGAGACCTGGTTCTTAGATGGGATGTTCGCAAAGCAGAAAAGGGTAAGCATGCTAAATTTGATCCATTATGGTTCGGGCCATTCAAAATAGTGAAGCTGGGAAGGAACAACACCTTTTCTTTAGAAAATCTACAAGGTGATTTGTTAGATGCACCCGTGAATGGCCAGTTCCTCAAGCCTTATTTTCAATTCTGACTCGGGCCGGGAATGCCTGATTGTATATATTGTATATAGTTTGCTTTGGCTTTTATTTTTATAAGGGAAAAGAATGCTGATAATTACTTGAAGTGAGAAGCGCAAGAAAATTGACAAATAAGACGAAATATTTAATGGTCTGCGTGTTCTCGACATGCCCGAATACGAACATGTCGTCCCCAGATGGAGCCGATGTTGTACATATTCTCCTCTGCCTGTGAATTTTTCCCCGCTGTCCCATTCAAATCCATTTCTAACCTCTGCCGTGGCCTAAAATCTCATGACTCCTGCTAGATATTACTACCTCCGCCCGAAAATCTGCCTTACAATAGTTCAAAACCCAAATTTAAATAATCGGACCGAGTCCCTAAAGAGTTTGATGCCCTCCCGCTTCGGCTTCCATATGACCCGAGTCTGAAAGCCATAATTCAAAGCAAGAAGGGGCCTATTGTCTTAACGATCGGACGCAATGCTGGCCATCCGATCTGGCTCAAATTAACGGTGCGGCAATCAACTTATATGAAGGGCCCGCGCACAGCAGATCGTCAGTATTTCATGGCCCACCATTTTATTGTCCCCGTCTGTGGCTCTGACCGTTGATCTTGTTAGAGATCGAGCAGTCTGGGTCGTGTGATCCTGCCTGATCGCAATCGAAATTAAGAAATGTACCACTCCCGGTCCACTCGCTCCACCTTCCGATTCTGCGATTTAGATTGGGGTCCGCCTCTGTGGTCGTGTCATCTAATTCGCAAGTGTATGACGTGTTCCCTCCTCCACCATTCATATATTTGGTTACGTGTGTCCTTATTTTGTGAGTCTTTGCCCCCGTTCGTTCATTATCGCTCCATTGTGATTCGCATTTTTACCCTCTATTTCTCCATTATTTTCATGCGTTTCTGTCACCCTACATCGTCTCAACATTTCGCCCTGGCACTGCAGCAGTTCCATAGCATTTATCATTGTCCACACTCCCTGTCACCGAGTCAATTTTCTCTAATGTTTTGCAGGTTTTGCAGGTTTTAAAATGACTTAGTTGGCGCTTTAACTTGCCGCCTCCGTTGCTAAGATCTGAAGGACACATTTTAACTGGCGAAATAAAGGAAAGAAGCCGAGGGTAGGTGGGAGAGGTGACCGCCATTAAAGAAGACATAGATATGGATTCTCAGAACTCTCCAGATGCGTCCGCCCCGCATTAAATATCCAGGACTCAAATCCAAAGCCAAGGGCCGAAAGTACAGTACTGAAATACAGATTGTTCCAAATCTCTTACGGCAGCAGATCTTCCCTCAGCCGCGGGCAGCATATTGCATATATTTTATTATTCCTGTCTTGTATATGAAGAGATTTTTATCTCCCAGCATTTATTTCTTTAGACGGACTGTTAGTTGTATTCATTTATAGTTAGTCATTCATAAGAGAATGGCGCGAATGTTTTCCGCCATTTTGGTTCAAACTGAGTCATTAATTGTGTCTCGTCTCCCTCCTCCTCTAGAAGTTTCTGTCTTCTCTATAAATGCTCAGAAATAATATTTTTGAAGGGTTCCAGATTTCTATCAGCAGACTGTGCAGCGAGAAGGCTTCTGTATACATTTTGTAACATTTCTGTATGAGGTTTCAGAGCCCGTAGGGTCTCAGTGAGGAGGGGTTATAACTGTATTGAGGATTCTGATCTATGGTATCTCCGCAGTATGTAATTTCTCTTATGTTAATACATTATCTCATTTCATGCTATTTATCTTCTTGTATCATGTTCTAGAATGCAGGTGGCTCACTAGTTTGCGATGAAGTTCATCTTAAGTGGTGCCCTTTAGATCAGTCAAGCGCTTTAAATAGGCCTAGTCATGATATATTGTTCCATGTTCACTCTTTCCATGTTTTGCTATATTAGTTTGTGAGAAGGGTGCTTTTAAAACGCCATTGTATTATAAGGATTAAATGAGGTGGTGCTTCCCTTATGTGGATTTACACATTGTGTATGCAGGTATGAGTCTCATACCGACTAATATCTTCTTGTGTTTCCTCAACACTCTTCCTAATATACGATTTACGTGATATATTATTTGAGTAGGCCCTCTTTACAGTAAGCGGTCTCTTAACTGTCTGATGCCTTTGTATTGGAGTTTTACTTGATGTTCCTACATTATCCTTATCTTTGTGTCAGCTTCTGAGAGAGATTGGTCCCATTCAAAACTAATTTCCTTGTTTCAAACAAGAGATAGTAAGTGAGCTCTTGGACTGACAACCCAAACTACAAAGGGCTCCTTGCTATATTAAGATGTCCTAGGCACTGGTCTATGGCAACTCTAGGTTGTCTCTAGGAGGGTGAAAAAATCATCCACAACATAATGAATTTGGGTTATTAATGTCAGTCGACATATTGTAATCTTATTATAAGGTCTGATGGAATATATTAAAAGAGTTTAATTAAGGTTGAATTGTGTATGATGGCGCCTTGTGGTAAGGCCATAAGCTTGTGGTTACACGGATGTTTTGGGCCAGTTGATACCTTGGGTTTAATAACCGGCGGAAGGGTGACTTAACACACATACACCTAGTGTTAGTTGCATGGAGCCATGTGAAGATGGACTATTGAGTTATGGCTATAGAATAAATGTTGAATTAATATCTCAATTCTCTGAATTGAGATATTAAAAATGACCAGACTTGTTTATTTAAATTTTCCAGCATAGAAGAAAGGGACATTGTGAGATTGCCCGAATTGGGAATATGATTGGACATGGAAATTTTGAATGCAATTGTACACACATCTTTGGGGAAAATATGAGCTAAACGAGACTGTGGATGTGTGACCGTTATGAAGTGGTATCATAGCTTCAGGAATAGCTCTTTTTGAAACATCCAAGTTTGGTGAATGCAAAGGAACCAGACTTGTAGAACTGATAAGATTGCAGCCTACAGGAATACGGTGAAGGCGATTGCAAAATTGCAGAGTCCAATTGGAGGACAAGGGTTTTGAAGACTGCAGATTTGAAGAAGGAAGATCTGATCGGAAAAATACTCATAATCATATTGAATAGGATTTGCAGAGTGAGTGGAGGATAGGATCATGATCTTGCAGGTAATTAATTTGATGGTTGCTGAAAATTGAAGTAGTGGAGTCAGTGAGCCTAGCATTCAGTTAGAGACTTAATAAGGAGAAAAATTGCAGTGTTCTCAAGAGAAGTCGGCAGTGTTTAACTCTGGTTGAAGGATTGTTTTCAGAAGTTAGAGTGCAGACAATTGAAGAAGTCTTAGCAATAAGTAGATCACAGCTTTGAGAGCAGTGATAGAAGAGTCCAGCAAGGGATTCTGAGTGAAGAAGAAAATTGTGGCAGAACCTGGAAGATTCCCAACTGAGTTTGGATGACAGAAGAAAAGAGGTGTTCTTGAGAGAAGTTGCAGAGTGAAGCCTAGTGAGCAGAAGAGAGTGCTTAGGAGGTTCCAGAGAGAGGGGACCAATACTTTCCAAAAGCTAGATCCAAAGGAAGGGATTGGTGAGGTAAGTTGCAGCAAGAGAGCTTGTTGTTGCAGAGGCTTAGTGCAGCTTGTGAGTGAAGAAATCCTAGAGAATAAAATGGCTACTGAGAGCCATAGCAGAGACTGCAGAGATTGCAGAGGTTCTAGGAGAAGCCACAGCAGAAGAGTGAGTGAAGATTCCAAAGCAAATGGCATGAAGAAGAAATCCACAGAAGAAGAATGGTAGAAAGAATTAGCTGAGATCAGGGAAGAGTTCAATAGATTGAAACTGAGGATAGAATAAATTCAAAGAGTTGGTTGGCTCATGAGGAAGAGTGTGAAATGGAAACCATTACAGTTGAGGTTGAGGCAAAAGAAGATTGCCTTGTTGAGAGAATAACTCAGAGCAGCTGAGTTGAAGGAAGAAATTTCTTCTTGTGAAGCAGAACAGAGCACAGATGAAGGGTGGAGACCTGCAGGAGATCTTGTGAGACATAGTGAAGACTTGAGGCAGCAAGAATCTTGTCTTGTTGAGGAGGAAATCATTGAGGAATTCCTGAGTTATTGGACAAGTCCAGATGATGTGAGGGCTTGTGTTCTTGAGTCTGACAAATGTGAGGTAATGACAGACTCCACAGAGGAAGAATAACCCAAAGTTCTTGAGGAAAGGATGGAAATTGAATATTCCATGGGTGGACCTGTTCAAGAAGAAGTGCTTGAGGAAGCAGCCAAGACTGAAAGGTCTTGTGATCTGAAAACTAAAAAGTTGTTTGTGTTTGCAGGTACACCACTGGAAGATGAACAAGCTTCAGATTTTGTTGGTGAGAAGAAGACATTGAATCTAAAATCTATTCAGATCAATGCTGAGATAGTGAGATCTCAGGGAGAGATGAAGACAGTAGGGTCAAATGAAGATATCCAACAGAATGTTGAAGCTGAGAGAGAAGGGCCAACAGAGGATTGGTCAAGAATAAGCAGAGGCATAAAAGGTTTTGTAAGGTTCCCGAAATATACTCCTATGGAAGTTGTTGAGTTATATAGGAGGTTAGATTCTCAGAGAAGATAATTGGAGGAGCATAGGACCTATGCACTGGATAAGTTGCTAGGAAAGCAAGGCAGGAAGATCTTCATGGATGGAGTTCATGGAGAAGATGATGGAAGAAAAATGAGACCAGTTGACAATCTCATGAAGGATGCAGACCAGCATACTGAGGTGTTGACAGAAGATTTGAAAAGGAGTTCTGTACAGCATGTTGATGTGTTGTCAGAGGAAAAGAAGGCATTGAAGCATTGGAACTTTAATGTTGATGATTCATGTGATGAATAATTTACGAGACTTGAACCAGACTTAGAATTGCCGGGAGAAGAATTGGTGACTAGGTCATCAATTGAGACCATTGGGTCTCATGGTTTTAATACTGATAGTTTGTTTATGGGTACAGGTGATGCAGAAGACAATTCATCCTTTGAAATTTTCTTGAGAAGAAGAAAAACTGTTACTGAAGGAGGATGAGACAACCATGTCTCATATACGGGGAATTATCAATGTTATTGACAGAAAAGAGTTGGCTAGTTGGGTAGGCCAAAGCCAGCCTAAAGAGCAGATTTTAAAAGATGCTGAAGTGAGGAAGAATCAACATTCCATGCTGACAGAATATGAGAAAGAAAATCTTCGAGAACTGGATTGGATTTCCAGAATCCATCAAGAGGATGAGAGGCAGTTGTTGAAGATTTCCCAAGAGGAAGGAAAAGATGTTGAAGCTAACTTCCAGCATGTTGAAGATATAAAACAAACACAGGAGAAATGTTTGAACTATTTGCTGATAGAATTTGAAGAAGAGAAAGGGATTGCAGACCCTGGAGCAAGGATGCCTGAAGCTGTGAAGAAGAGAGGAGTAGATACTAGCTTGCAGAATCTAATTCTGTTTACTAGTATACTGGAGGAGTATGTCACTGCTGGTGGGAAATTAAATAGTGGATTTTTTTCTGAGAATGAATTTGCAGATGATGAAAAAAAGAAAGGTGCTTCAGAGGGAAATATCCTAAGGGATATTCAGGTTGGTTGCACAGAGGCAACATTGGCAGCGGCAACACCCATGGTGGCAGCAGATGCAACATGGAGGATGACACCTGCAGGAGTAGTAAGCATGTTGATAGCATGTGAGATTGGAAGCAGCAGCAGAGGGCAAGATAGTTTCCAGCCAGAGGATAAGCTGGACATGGAGATTGAGTACATCAAAAAACTGATGATGAGAGTGACTCAGGAGCAGTCGACAGCAGCAGGAAAGCAGGAGGGTTTCAGCAGGAGAAAGACAATGGCAGATTGTGAAAGCATAGTTGGGGGCAGATTACAGAACAAAGTCTGAAAGCCTAGAGAAGGTCAGTTGAAGAATGATGCAGCTGATGGACAGTAGCAAAACCAATTATGGGATCCTGGAGGCAGAGACGAAGAGCACATGATCAGGAGACCATGAAAAATTTGAAGCTTGGGAGTCTGATGCAGGGGCATTAGGCTCAAAAGTTACTTTGTACATAAGTAGACATAGGGGGGGTCCCATGTTCTTAAATATTATTGTAAATATTAATATTTTGAATGTTTTGGTAGGAAATTGTAATTATCCTCAAGTCATTTTGAGAACATGAGAAGTTGGTGGAGATAGGAATACAAAGAGTCAGTTTAGGATTAATTCAGTTATTGAGTCTAGATTCAGGAATTGGAATGTTAGGTTAGCTAGCTTGTTTGGAGACTGAATCGATTCGAGGCCATTCTTGTGGTATAAATGTAACCACACGAAGGCCTAAATAGGAAGGAATCGGAGGGAGAGAGAGAGAGAGGGAGAGATTTAGAGGTAGAGAACCTCTTCGGCAACGAGAATAGGAGGATAATGGCCACCGAATTGAATATCGGGCGTCATGAAATTGTAAGAATTAGTAAGTTATCTTAGGAATATGTATGTATATATATATACACCTATTTATGAAGAATTGTTTATGAGTTACATGTGTGACTTTATATCTTCTTGGTCGAATCGTGTGAAGGAATTATCTCAGTGTAGCTGTGCATTTGTTGTTAAACTTTGTGTGGGGAATACCTTGCGTGTTCGTGCGTTTGTTGATTATTCTCTGTAGTTATGTATAGTATGAGTCTCTACGTATGAAGTTAAAATTGAAACCCTGTTGAGAAATCATGGTGGGGGTTTAACTCTGGTTAACGAATACTGTGTGTCATTGAAGAAAGTGGCTTTCTTGTCAGTGTTGTGTCTTGATTGTATGTGCCTTGATTATATGTGTGTTCTCGATGAGAGTATTTGAATATGTAACAGTTAAGGATCCGATGATAGATCATGTCCGTATGGGTCGCTTGAAGTATTTATGAAAGTGCAGTTGATCCGCGCGAAGCAATACAAGTGGAACTCTGGAAGTGGGGTTCATTGGATGAGTGTGGTGTAACGAGAATCTGTGTATTGACTAAAGTGAGAGCGAAAGCAGAGCATTGAAGTGTTGGACCGGAACCTGGAGTGTAGGAAGAAGCGGAACCATGACCATATGAACAGTAACGGCGGTTTGGAGCTGGACGGTGGTTTTCATCGCACCACCTATCGTCGATAAGCGGTATTTCCTGGTTGGGGAGCGATTCCATAGAGTGTTCGACATGTGGCGAGGAGGACCCACGGAAAACCGCCATTGCTGCACGCCATCGCGCGTTAAAGTTTGTATCAGGACACCGAGCGATATTGATACATATCATTGATCTGGAGGCTCGATATCTAACGGTGATCGCTCGCAGGATTTGCACGAAGTTTAATTAAAGGTACGGTGTATGCATTCCACGATTGTATTGTGGGCCCAGGGCGGAGATATATGTAATGAATTCAGGTTATTAATGTCAGTCGACGTATTGTAATCTTAGTATAAGGTCCGATGGAATATATTAAAAGATTTTAATTAAGGTTGAATTGTGTATGATGGCACCTCGTGGTAAGGCCATAAGTCTGTGGTTACACGGATGTTCGGGCCAGTTGATACCTTGGGTTTAATAACCAATGGAAGGGTGACTTAACACGCATACACCTAGTGTTAGTTGCATGGAGCCATGTGAATATGGACTATTGAGTTATGGCTATAGAATAAATGTTGAATTAATATCTCAATTCTCTGAATTGAGATATTAAAAATGACCAGACTTGTTTATTTAAATTTGACATAGCATAAGGGGACATTGCAGGATTGGTAGGATTGGGAATATGATTGGACATGGAAATTTTGGTGTTACACACACATTGAGGATTGGGACCAATGTTTAATGGTACTGTGCGTTGGAGTCCATGTCATTCTACCATGTTTATCGAGCACATAGATTAGATTGACTGACTAATCGGACTTCAAGCCTTGACCCTGGGCCCCTTTATGGTTTGATCTCCAAATCATACTCTAGTATCACTGCAATCCATTTACCTCTTTTCCCATCTGGATCTTGTGACAAAATATCTTTCACCACTATGTTAGGTACATAAGCAATGATGTGATAATGTAGAATATACACCCTGAAGTCTTTTAAGGCCTTTACCAAAGCATAAGCCTATTTTTCCATTATATTATATTTCAAGGGAGCATCTCTTAGTGCTTTGCTAAAAAGGCAATTGGCTGCTCTTGTCCCTTCGGATTTTTCTGCAAGAGGACAGGGGCCACAGTATGCTCTGAAGAAAAGGAGAAAATAAGGAAATCTTTAGAAAAATCAGGGCTGATTAGGATTGGTGACCAGGTGAGTGCATTTTTAACTAATTCAAAATATTTTTTGGCTTATCTGGATCCTTAACTCCTACTTCTTTCTTAAGCATGTTTGTCATATTTCTTAGGAGTTCTGATAAGTTGGGAATAAACCTCCTCCAGAAGTTAATTTTCCTAATAAAGGACTGCAATTCTTTTATGTTCCTTGGGTGGCTAATCTGCAGTATTCCCTCAACTCTTTTTGGGTCTATTTTAATTCCCTTTTCCGATATAATATGGCCAAGAAGTTTACCTTCTTTAAGCCCGAATACTATCTTCTTGGGATTTAAAGATAGCCTGTACCTTCTACATTTCTTGAATACTTTTCTCAGATGTTTAAGGTGCTCTTCATCGATTTTGGAATAAACTGTTATTTCGTTGAGATAAATCATGATGAAGTTCCCTATTTCCTATGAAAATGAGATGTCCATAGCTCTTTGGAAGGTTTCACTAGCATTCATTAGTCCAAAAGGCATTTTCACGTACATGAATGTGTCCCATGGAGTGGTGAAAGTTGTTTTTAGTTGATCTTCTGGGAGTAATAAGACCTGGTTATACCCTGAAAATCCATCTAATAGGGAAATCATTTTTGAGCCAACTACCCTTTGGAGGATGTGTTCCATTTTGGGTAAGGGGTAATTGTCCTTTAAGGAGTCTCTGTTAAGGTTTCTAAAATCAATGCACAGTCTGATTTTTCCTGTATTTTTTCTTACAGCTACAAGGTTGGACACCCAATCAGAAAACCTCACAGGAACTATGATTCCTACCTCATACATTTTCTTGATTTCCTTTTCTACAAGAGGCAGTTGTACTGGGTTAATTCTGCGTAGTTTTTGCCTAAAGGGTTTTTGGTTTTCTTTCAATGGGATATTGTGCTAGATGATTTCTGTGTCATAGGATTTTAATTCCTCATAGCTCCAAGCAAATACATCAACAAACTCTTTAAATAAATCAATGTATTTCTTCTTGATGTGTGCTGGCAAGGGCTTAACTAATTTAATAATTTTAGGCTTATCTTCGCTGCCTATATTGCATTCTTCAACATCTAATTCAACGTGTTCTATAGTGGGCTTCTTTCCCACATCATTAAAATAAAAAAGTTCCTCAAGGGGTGCTAGTCCTCTAGGTATGTTTTTATCTTTGTACTGAAGCACCTCTATGTATTCTTAGGTTTGCGTTCTTTTTAATGTGGTTAACGTGTTTTTATTTCTCTAGAACAAAATGGTTTCTCTTCATCGGAAGCTCTTTATCGGAAGCTGCTTTTAAATCGAGGACTTAAAACCAGGCCTACGGCAGCAATTCTAACTCATTCACAATAGCCAAATCACTCTACCTCTTGTTTGTCCCCCTCTGTAGTGTCCCTTCTTAGTGAAGTGAGATAGCTTTGATGACACTTAAAGATGGTGATTTTGATATAATGATATAATATTATGTGTGAAAGACTTATGTACATGCTTATATGCTATGACCTGGTTTAGGTCACTTGGTTGTTGTGTGCTTATGATAATATCTATGGTTGCGTACACAAGAATTGATTTTGGTTAAGAGCATATTAGCAATGTTTTATCTTTTGGTATCCTATTTTGGACATAGGTGTATGACATGAATGGTGATTCAGAATTGAGACACAGATCCATGGATGATCATGGTTAGGTGGAACATATGGTTAATTGTGATTTATGGATGATACATGATTTGTATGATTATATGTGTGTAATATCGTACTAATCATGATGTGGCAGGGGACTTGGTCATTGCCAATAGGGATGTTCAAGTTATAAATGACTGTGGAAGTCATTTCTCCAAAACCAAAATGACTGTGGAAGTCATGCACAATATTTGGTAAAATTTGAATAAGTTAATTATGAAATTCATTTGATTTATTTGATCAATGAGATTGTGATGTGTGCAGGTCTTGGAAGAAGACCTTACCAACAAACCATCAGATGGGTATAAGCTCACAATCAGTACCTTAAGGTGAAACGCGGAGTTTCAAAGAAGAATAGATGAGAAGCCATGGAAATTAGGGCGCGAAGTCCTAAATCCATGAAATATAAAGACATGGAGTCTTGGATATATGATAAAAGGATTAGGACGTGGAGTCCTAAATCCATGAAATATAAAGATGCGGAGTCTTGAATCTATAATGAAAAGTTTGGGGCGCCGAGTCCTGAATATTTAAAAAGATCAAGGTGTGGAATCTTGGATCTATAGAGTAGATCAAGGTGTGGAGTCCTCAATCTACTAAGGCACAAAGATGCATACAATAGGGGTGCGGAATCCCTATTATCCGGAAGAAAAATACCACTCATGGGCAACTCATAGATGAATTTCCTTAATAATCTAATTCCTAACAATTTTGGAGTGACTTTCTAAAAATAGAAAGTCATGTCTACCATTTCAAGTATGACTTTCCAAAAATAGTAAATCACCTCTAATCAATGGGTAAACAAGTATACTTGAAGGAAAATCACTTAAATTATGATTAATCAATTGTAATAGTTCAATCTCGACTTAATCCTCAATATTATTAATATTATTAATATTATTATTATCTTTTATGAGACTATGATATTATTATTAAAAGGGAATTATATCTCCTCAATCACTTCACACCTCTCTCCTTGATGATTCTCATGGCTCTATGTAAATCTCTCTCCCTCTCTATTTTAATTATACATTACACTCTCTTTTATGCACTCATCAAAGAATGGCATATTCCTCTTACACTCATTAAATACATGCCATAAAAGATTCCTCTTACACTCACTTTAATGCATATGTTACACTCTCCTTAAATAAGGCATGCATACCTCTCCTTAATGGCATAAGTTACACTCCTCTAAATGGAATACAATGCATGCATATTAATCCTCCTTTATGACAAGAATTTGTTGCTCCTCCTATATATGAGTCTCATGTATTCTCATTTGAGGAGAGAGGGGTAATGCCAAGAGTGGAAGAGACTTGAGGAATATTGTGAGAGGGAGAGATATGGAGAGTATCCAATTACTTCCAAAACAAATCTAAATTTCTTATTAATCTACTAAGTATCTATTGAGGTTGAACATGAGTGGTATTTAGAGGAAGTGAAAACTATCTTCCTTAGTTTTCCTTGCATCTCTCTCTCTACTGTTGTATTTTGGTACTGTTTGTGAGCTTTTACAGCTCGAGGGTTCCAGGGGGAGGAGTTCTCCCTGGATATGGTTGGGTGGAAAACCAGATGGTTCAAATGAGTTGGTTAAGGGATCAAAGGTGGATCATATTCTCAACGATTGGAGCTGAATATCTCTTCAGGTATAATTTCCATTGTCCTAAAATTATAATATAGCTTTAGCATAAAATAAAAAGTAGACATTTAAATTGTTGTAAGCATCTGATTTTGGTTTAGGCTTATGTTATCTAAAATATTATTGATTAGTTAAAATGGAAGACTAGATCGATCTATATGTATGGATGTTTAGATCTCAATATTGGAGTTATTATTGGTATAGTTTATGGTACTAATCTTGGTATTGTAGCATTTGAGAAAGGAAAGCCAAATATTGTTGAAGGTAATTTCAATAAATAAATTTCAAAGGACTTGGGTAAGTATTTCACGATTTATGGTTTTGTTTCAAGTAATTAATAGATGCATGTTTTATAAATGGTTTTAGGATAGTTTGCAAAGTGTTTGACAAAATCTGTGAATGAGTAATGTTATCAATTTATTTATGCACGAATAAGTGCTAACTTGCAGCTTACATCAGAAGTAAGAAAATGGACATGTACCCAAAATATGCTTGGAGGAATTACAGAATCAACCCTTAAAAGAAAATGCAAAAATAATGGCAACTAAAGTATAGTTTGGAAGATAAAATGCTTGAGGTAAGTTGGAGATAAATTTCAGTTATGGCTTATGTTTCATATTCTTCAATTTTTTGTTATTCAAGTTGTTGTAATAGTACTATCAGAATTTTGAAAGAAATCCTTAATGGCTGTAGCATTCAGGGCTTCCATGTGTTTGTTAAATTGTAGCAATTGGTGCAAAAAGCTTGTCAATCATGTCAAATGAATTAGCTTGTGAGTGGTAAAATGTTTCAAGAACTCATATGGTGGATTTAGAAATATGTGATTTCAATGAGCATATATTAGTAGCATAACTCTGGGTTGTTTTTCCTCATGTAGAGGTGTAGTTGTAAGTTTTCATTCCATATGTTTGACAAAAGTCATAAATGAAACATTTAGGCTATAAATTTTTTTGTTTTCAAGAAACGCATTCCTAGGCATTTTTAATTCGATTCAGCCCAACATCAGGGGGTATTCGTGCCTAATGGACATGTAACCCCTGATTTCATTCCAACAAAATACTTTTCAGATCCCAGATCAGAAATCTAGGCGATTTGGCAGATTGCTGCTGTGAGTTATGTGCACTTGTTTTTGAGTCTTTGATGAAAGACTAAGATTATTTAGTCCCTGTTTTAAGATGGAAAGATTTAAAGTTTCAATTCTGAATTTTATGAGATAAATATGTTGAAGAATAATCTTAAATTCATTGTTGCTAAGTGTTTGACAAAATACCTCAATGAATTTTAATTGCATGCTTGCAAAGTGTTTGTCATAAGGGTTCAATGAGTGTAGAGTGCATGTCTGCAAAGTGTTTGTCAAAAGTCTTGAATGGCTGTAGCTTTTGTGCCTATAAATTGTTATTGTAAATTTTATTTACTGTTGTTTTTATGTTACTATAAATTATAAATAAACTATTTAATGGGTGTAGCTTCCTATGTTTGCAAGTTTTTGGTATGAATGTGAAAATGAATTTATTAATTTGAGGAAGTGTGAATAAGACAGTTGTTTCTTGTATTATTTAAAGCTAAATTAAAAAAAAGGGCTTGTTGTTGGAAACAATTCTACAGTGACTAATTCTTTAGGATTTTGTGCAAATGAGTATTATTGATTATGTGACATCTACTTCTCTATCTTACTGATGGTGGGTAAGGTGGCGATTACCTCGAACACAGCAATGTTTCTCATTATCTGGCACCGCTAGTCCATATTTTGTTTGAAAAATGATCCTTTTATCTCTAGGTATTCTCTGATATGAACTAGCAGCATAGGCTAATCCATTTGCGATAATGTTCTGGTCCCTAGGGATAAACACAAGCTCGTATTCTACAAATTTTTTCAGAAAATCCATAGCACCATTTCTGTATGCCCTTAATCTAGGATGCTTTGCAGTATACTCTCCATTTAGTTGTTTGATGACTAATTCAGAGTCTCCATGTACAAATATCCTTTGGGCTCCTAGTTTTTTCAAAATATTAAATCCTAGGATGAGAGCCTCATACTCCGCAATGTTGTTTGTACATTTAAAATCTAGCTTGAAGGCATGACTCTCGGCATAGTTTCTTTCGGTATTGTGCAACCATACTCCGGCTCCTGCATTCTTTCTAGTGCAAGACCCATCAAAGTTCATTCTCCATAAGGGATTGTTTGTGGACTTATCATCATTTTCATCCCTAATGCTATGTTCGCCCTTATGTAATATTCTGAGGTCTGCACTATGCTGTGTAATGTTTTGTTCTTTAGGATTTGCATGGAGTTTAGAGTGATGAGTAATCTGCTATTTGCAGTCTTGGGTTTGTTCACTCTGGTCTTTTGTTTCATTACACTGTTCTAAAGTTTCTCTCTCGTTTTCCTCTACATCTAGAGCTGCCATTGTGTTAAGATTTGTGGGCTCTACTCTGTTGTTTAAATTTATGTCTTCTAGCTCTATCTCATCCATAAGTTCATCATTGTAAAGGATAAAAGATTCCAGATCTGTATGGACAGAGTATAGAGGTGAATTTTCAGGTTTCTTAGGGCTGCTAACCATAAAATTCATGTGTGCCTCTCTATATAGTCTTCTAAGCTGGCTAAAGACAGGAATTGTGGCATATGTCATGTCCATCTGCATTGTATCTTGCAGCTTGGCACCCCATGACCTTGACAACAACATGCCATACTTAGGAGGCACATCTGCCACTACAAAATCCATTACCATGCACTTGGCTGGGATTTGGGTCAAATTCACACAAATATCTTTGATTAGGCCAAGGCACTTCACTCTGCTAGAGTCAAATGAATATAAATCCTTATAAGGTCTGGTTATCTCTAGGCCTAACTTCTCCATAATCACCTTTGGCATAAGGTTGTGCGAGGCCCCGGAGTCATGCATAGCATTATGTAGGATTTTGTCATGGATATTGAGGCTGACATAAAAATGAGGCACTACTCCTTCCTGGAATTTCCCTTCTATTTTTGGACCAAACAAAAGAGCTGGTTGATCATCATTTAGATTGACAATATCACTATTTTCTCCTAATTTTAAAGCTTTCAAAATTTTACCTTTATATGCATCTTGGGTGGCCAACTCAGTGAGAGGGACTGAAATTTTGATTTTTTCTATCTCACTTTCCAAATTGAAAGGAGACTGGCTATTTGAAAGGTTCAATTTTGTTTTATTGGCCACTATTTTATTGGCAGAATCAGCATGCTGATTCTCAATATGTACAATGTTTAAATATTTTTTATCAGGAGAATTAACTGCAATGTTAGTGCTGCTAGTTACTTGACTTGGTTTATCAGTAGTTTGGATGTCTTTTTTTTTTTTTTTTTTCCAGAACTCTCAGCTGTTGATTTGTTGCTTTTAGCAGTCACTTTAGGAGCCTTTTCGGGTCTTTTCTTAATGGTGGTTTCAGAAGCTTTTGTTTTTGGAGTGTCTAGGTTATTTTTTCTTTTGAGATCATATTGTTCTTAGACTTGCATGATGGCATTTTCGAATCCTAACCTATAGTCTGTAGATTCTAACCCTTCCTCATCCCAATGTGAGTATGAGGTCTGATTATCCTCTGTAGGAAAGGTGTGATCTTGGTTATCTACTTCCACCATGTTTATGATGGTTCCCTCTGATTCTTATATTTTCTTATATTATTCCTTCATCTTTATCAAGGAAATTATCTTGGAATGGAGGTATTACTTGTTTATCAGAGTCTCTATGTCTATTTGGGGGATTGTTTCTCCTAAAATTTTGGTTCTGGTTTTGATTTTGGTTTCGGCTCTAATTATTGACTTGGAAAACCATTTTCTCCATCATTCTTTCTATCCTATCCATGTTTTTGGCTAGGCTATCATATTTGGAATTGGATGAAGAAGCTGCAGTGTCATCCCTATAGGTTACCTTCTTTTCAGCCCTCATTCTAGCTCTTTTTTCAATCAGGTTTGCTTCTACACTCACTGCTCCTTTCTGCATGTCTTCTAATGTGTTATAATCTCTCTCCCTTAACTGATAGGCCATGTCAGCATCAAATCCTTTAGGGTATTTCACTAATGCCATTCCTTGGGGAGGTTTCATGTGAGGTGGAAGAGCATTGTAGACATTGTTAAATCTAGTAGAATAGTCATGGGCACTCTCTCCCTAATTTCTTTTAAGGTTCTTATATTCTACTAATATTTGGAGAGGGTTGCTTTTGAATTCCCATTTGTTTATGAAGGTTTGATGTAAAGAGGGAAGATCATGGATACTATTAGGAGGTAGGCCTTTAAACCACTTCTTCACTTCTCCTCCTAAAATCTGAGCAAAGATTCTCATTTTGACTATCTCATCATCTATCTCCATATAGTCAAAGGCATATTCCATCCTATCTACATGGTGTTGAGCTGTGGTAGACTCTTTTCCAGTGAAATGTGGGATTTTAGACTGATAATCATTAGTTAAAGGTATTAGAGGTTGTGGTAACTCTAAGGGAGCATACCATGCAGCCATGGTAGTGTTTTGTGGAGGTAAAGTTTGGGCTTGAGCAGCAGGTATATGAAATGCAGAAATGCTAGGACCAGCAGCAAACTGTTGAGCAGATCTAGGGTGAGAGAGACCCAAGTTATGGATGAAATGAATATCAGGATGTGTTGATGGAGGAGTTTATCTATCCCTAATGTTTGACCACGATGTGGTGGTGATATTGGAGGCTCAAAGTCTGTCTGTTCTATAGCATTGAGTGACTGAGTTCTTGGTAAACTACTTGGTAAATCTAAGTCAATTTGAGTGTTTGATAGAGCTGCAAAGTTTTCAGGGGCTGAATTAGCTCTATTAATGTGTCTAAAAATAGTTGGATCCCTATATGTATAAGGCTTCCTAAGAATACTCTCAGGGTTGTCAACTATCTCAGGTGGGTCTGGATTAGGATAAGCTCTAGTATGGATTATTCTTGAAGTCAGTATGTTAAGTCTCAATGAATAAAGTTAGCCAGGTATGACAGTATTTAAGAGGCAACTATCTTCAAACTAAGAAGCTTAATCCTATGTGTCTCTTTGATATGGATGATGTTGTAATGCAATTGGTCTCCCAGTGGAGTCTCGTGAAAACAAAGATAATCAGTAGGCATACTGATCATCAGTGAAGTCTTATGGTCATTCAAGAACTATGGAGTCGCCAGGTGGAGGGTTAAAAGTGTTTCAAGAAGGTTTACTGTCCACCACAGCGATTAACTACCAAATCAGGGCTATTGGTCTTGTCCCCCCAGTGGAGTTGCCATTATGTTGTGGTTCCCATGATTTGGAAGATTTGGCAATACCAAATGATGAGACAACATCAAACCACTTTGGGATCTCAGGATCTAGCCTTCCTGGATCCAGAGAGGGATCTTTCTATAAAGGAAAATAAATATATAGCTTTGAAGTTCGATTTAAGGTATTAGGCTTGTTATAGGGCACAAGGGTTGTTGTTTTGTTTTGTTGTTTCGTTGGGAATCATGAAAGAAGGGTTAAAAATAAGACAAAGAAGTGAGCAAAGAAGGATTTTAGGCAATGGGATGATAATTCAAAAGAAAACTCATGTCCATTGGGCAATGGGGTCATAAAAGGGTTTACTTGCAATTCAATATCCAAGACTTTCAAATGGGCTAGTCATCTAAAATAGAGGATCTCTAAAGATGATAGTATGGGATGAAATGATAAGGAAATGAAGGTGAATGAAAAGGAAACATTCCAAGGTGACCACTTAGGAGTAAATCTAGGGACATGGAATGCCTTAACCATCTATGATCAAACTCCTAATGAGGCTAACTCTTCAGACAATAGAAAAAATTTAAGATTTGACACAAAGTGAAGCCTAAGATCAGAGAAAGACTTTTAACCTTCAATGCTTTTGACATTCAACTTAAGGGATCTTAGAAAGGAAAAACTGTTGGAAAAGGACCCTAGTGAGGCAGAACCAACTATGAAACTCCCAGTATCCCAATTCTTTCAGCTAAAACCAGACAATAAAATCTAAAAGAAATTTCTAAATTCATAGATTAGTAAACAGGGAGAAACACCTACTATACTGGTTAAATTATATTGAATTTGTTATTAGATCACACAATTAGCAGAAAACATAAAAGATAAGAAGAGAAGGAAGAATTAGGGTACTTTACAGCAGTATATCCTAAGCGAGTTTACTGATTCTTATCAAAGAAATGAATTATGATGAAAAACAAAGGGAAAACATTGGCGAAGATAGAACACATCACCACTGATTTAGATCAGGATCCAATGAACATGTTTGTCATATTAAAGAGAAACACCAGTCACATAGATCATTGTCCAACAACTTGATATCAGTCTGAAATCATCTCCCAACCTATTTTACAACTTATACACACAGAAATCTATCTCAAAGAAACAACTTACAATCCACGGTTAACCAACCAACAACATGTATTTCTCATGGGTTCTTATAGCTGAAAGAGAGGAAGTAGAGGTAGATAGAACTTTAAATGGCTCATTAAAACAAAGGGGGAAGTGTTATGTAGCCCATTCTATATTAATCTCTCTGTATTGACTTTCAGTACCCTTTGGATGAATCAGTGGCCTTCGAAAGGCTGATAATAACTCCAGGTATCTCTCTTGAAGTACTTTCTGGCTGTTTTGTACTCTGTTTGTACACTGGGACAAGTAAGGCAGATAAATGACTTTCAGGCCTTCCATACTGTGTAAATAATGCTATGGAAATCTTAGGACTACTTTCAGGGTGGTGATCTTCTCAGGAACATTGATGGAAAATAAAAAACATTATGGGAACTCGTCCTTTCTTGGGAAAGAACATTCTGCTGATGTGAAGCACTAATATGGCTTGTTCCATGTGATTTAGGCCTTACTAGGCCTTCTGGATCATTCATAAGGTATTCAATCTGTATATTCGTCCTCTAAACACTCGATTAAAGCTTTTAATCTTCAATAATGGGCTTTTAATCTCTTTAAACTGTCACTCATACTCTTTGCCACTTCACTTCTGTCTTGTCTGTGGATACACAGGTTTCAAAGGCACCGAAGGATTTGAAACAGAGTAAATAACTTTGATTTTTATTGAAAATCACATTTGAACCATCTCAGGCACCTTCCTCTGCGATCTCTAGCTTTGAAAATGGCGTTCTATGCTCTAGATTTACCTGTCTGTGATTGTGAGACATAGAGCGATTTTTTACCATCTGTTACCCTGCAAAAACACAATAAACATGTTATAAAATCCATGGGAGTGGAGGAGGATGCTGTGGAGGCTCGAGGGAATGGTTGCGCAGCAGTGAAAATGGAGGATGTGGGTGAAAAAACGGGAAAAAATCATGGCGGAATGGAAGAAATTGGCCTGATGGAGGTCTGGTGTGAGGACGGTTCTGGACCGTTGGATTAGATTAGACAGTGGCGATCAACGGTCGAGATTCACCGGTGCAGGAGGTTAGACTAAATTAGACGAACACAAATAACTTTTAGTGTTAAACATAAAAGTTTAATTTTCGGGCGAATACAAAGGAAGAAGGGTAAAATGAATGAAATCGAGGCATTTGGTGGTGGGATCGGAAGGGCGAAGGGAGATTGAACGTGAACCGTTGGATCATTTGAAGAGATCAACGGTGGAGATCTTTCGATGAAGTCATTTGGAAGGTTTGATGGAAAAAAATGGATGGGGACGCGATGAAATGTGGGATGTTGATCTAGATCAGATGGACAGTTGGGATTAAAGTAGGAATATATCTGGGAGGAGTGGTAAGCGGAAAAACGGAAGTGGTTATCACGCGGCTCTAAAGCGGTATTGAAAATTTCCCAAAAAAATGCGATATGCCTTGCCGCCTGACGCGTGTCCCTTCTAAAACCACTTTTATCGTGTAATTTCAAAACATTAATGCCTGGATGCAAAATTTACGCGATATGCATTCTCAGTCGTTGGATTGAAGGGCGGAAGATCTAACGGTCCAGGATTTGCGCGATAAAAGGTAAGATGCACGGGAAAAAAGGTGGGGGAAAACCAATGGCAGATTAAATCTTGACCGTTGGATCTGAGGATCGGACGGTGGAGATTTAAAAGAGAAAATGAAGGGCAAAGGGGTAAGTCAATGAGCGGGGAGAAGGAGAGCCGTTAGATCTATGGGAATGAACGGTGGAGATCTAATCGAGAACTGGCAGAACAACAGAACGGTGGAAGGGGAAGGTGGGTGTGATGGAATCTAGACCGTCAGATATGGCGCAATGGATGGTAGAGATTTAATCGCATCGGAGAAAGGAAGGGGGCCAAAACTCCGCGGTCCTTTGATTTTGCGATTTGCGATTTAGCGCAGACTGTCGGATTAGAGGGGAGATCAACGGTCGAGATTTGATTGCAGGGGTAATGATAGAGGGAAAAAGAGGTGGAGCATGATTAAATCTGGGCCATTGGTTCTTGTGGATTTAATGGTCTAGATTAAATCGGCGGAGAGATGATGGGATCTGTGAACAAAACGCGATTGAATCCTGACCGTTGGTTCTTGTGGATTCAAAGGCCATGATTGGATCGCATGATCGGCATCGGAGGAGGGGAAGTGAACGGGGCACTGAATTTGCGTGATGCGATTAGATCTAGGCCGTCGGATTAGAATGGATCAACGGTTGAGATTGCAGTGGAGGGATCGCATCGACGGTGAAACGGGAAGGGGCTTTACCATTGTGATCTGCGATCAAGTGCTAACCGTAGGATATAACTTGATCAACGGTGGGGATTGAAGCAGAGGTGGGAAAAGCAGAAGGCTTGTGATGGAGTGCACTGTGATCTTGGCTGTTGGATCGGGAGGGATCAATGGTCCAGATTGAATCGGAGTTCGGTAGAGGAAAAACTCATCGCATCGGAGAATTTCAATGAACAAAGGGAAAAGGCCAAAAGGGAAGCTCCGGTTGCAATTTGCGATTGGCGCTTAGCGCCTGGTCCTGGCACTGGGTTATATGGAGAGGTCTTAAATAGAAATAAGCCCTCAAGGGCTTAAATTTCAAAATGAGTGGAGAATCGTTTTAGAAGGGGAAAAAGGCTTTTTAAAGGGTATTTTGGAGTTTTTAGCGCTCGGTTGTGGGGCTAAGGGCCTATGAAGAAAGGGGCTATGGAATATAAGCCCTCGGAGGCTTAAGGCCTAATATAGTGTAAAAAGAGGGTTTTTAGGCCAAAAATAGTGCTTTTTAAGGCCAAATGGTGGGTTCTGGTAGGTAGTAAAGGGGATTTTTAAACCGAATGAAGGGAGCCACAAGGTTTAAAAGGGAAATTTGATGATTTAGAGGGCTAAGGAGGGGAATTTGTGGGAATTCTGTGAGGGGAAATAAGGGGTGAAAATGGGGATTTTGAAGGGGTAAAATGGAGGAGATGGAGGCTTTTGAAGCATCCTTTTCACAAAACAGCAGGGCCTTTTTCAGTGGAAACAACAGTGAAGATCTCTTCAAAGGAAAAAAACACATAGAGGCTTCAAGAATGAAAGATTTTCAAGGGAAATGTTTCTCTTGAAGGCTCAGAAACATTTTAGCCACCTGTTTGCTTGACAAGAATTTATAGGTGGCTAACATTTTCCATACCCATATGCGGGAATGGACTTCCGAGGTGTTCCAGACATGGGTCTCCCTTATGTTTATGTTTGGGGACCAACAAGTACATTTTGTATGTTTTATGTATTTACTTGAGTATGTATGTACTTATGTGTTTTTCTAGTGAAAATGACATCATTTTGGGTTACTCGTGCAGATGTCAGCGAGGTGGGTCGCCCCATGGCTCGATTGGTGGGCCATGATCCTCCGCGACGACCTAGGGGTGTTTAGGGAGGGGGTGATGCAGGTGGACTAGGTGGTGGTGCTGGTGGACCTAGTGGTGGATTTGGCTATTCAGGGGAGGGTAGTAGCTCAGCTGCTGGAGAGATTGTGGCCGAGCGAGCTTGTGCTGATGCGGCAGTGGCTCGCGCAGATATGGCAGAGGCTTGTATTACAAAACTGGCAGCTCAGATGTTAGTTCTTGAGGATTTCTGTGGTCGAGTGGACCACTTTACCCAGGGGATGCCTATTCAGGGTTTCATGGAGGACTTCGAGGAGGTCTGGTTAGAGACTGTGATGGCCCACGAGAGGGACTATCAACCCACTCTACGTCGGGTGGTGATCGTTGTTGCAACGACAACTCCAGTGGTAGCACTAGGGGAGGTGGTGGGTCTAGGTGCCCTCCTAAGGGGGCACCACCCCAGAGTATTTTTGTACATAGGGAAAGAACCCATTATGAGGATGCTTCCCTTATTTTTGATGACTTTTGTATCTTTGGGCTAGTAGTTAGGCCAACGACACTATTTTTTATACTCTGATAGACACATTATGATATATATACACACATTGTGATATATATATATATATGAGAGATTTTTTTTGCGGCTCTACATGATGTATCACTTGTTTTAATTTTATGTATGCTGTTATTCTGATGGATATCTATATTTTTTGTTTTTTTTATGTATGATGGTTTATTTGAGATGCATTCCATTTTAGGATATGTTAGCTATACGATTGGCTGTTTGGTTTTGACTCCTTGGTACATGTATAAATGTGATATAGTCAAATTGTCTACTTAATGTTTTGGCCCGCAAATATTTTCTAAACATATGAGTATCTCTTATCTCAAATGTTTGGTTTAACTGTGACACTACTAACTGGGAATCGAGGTAGACATGCATATGGCATATTCCCTGATGGAGGGTGTCGCACATAAGTTCGATGACAACGTCATATTTTTCCTGATTTTTTGTTGTTGAAACGATGCACACACTGTTTGAGTAGAGTGGTGATCAGTCAGGGTGGTAAATGACCAAGGGAGCTGCGGCTAAATTTTGAGACCATCTTGATGCTCCATCAACAAATCCAAAATAGGGTTCATGTTGGTGATCCATGGTGATACTTTGTGCACTTTTAAAGAGGTCTTTGGGTCAAAATTTTTGAGTGGTGGGGTTTTGTGTACGAATACTCTAGGGAAGGGCTGTCTTGGCCCTTATGGGTAGAATTTCTTGAGGTAAAGGCTGTTGACGGGGTTATTTAGGTGGGTCCCGTCTGGTTCCATCAAGATGTATGCCCCCTGTCAGAGGCAATGTTTAATGATGTAGGCCCATCCTTTCCACAAGGTTTTGAACTTTCCTGGCGCTAAGGCCTCTTTTGCGACATCATAGTGGAGGATTAATTCTCCCTCGGTGAATGAGCAAGGGTTGATGTGGCAGTTGAATGATGCTTTTACCCCTTTTTTTTGGGCCTTTTTGTGTTGCAGCCACTGTCGTCGATTTTCATCGACAAGTTCTAATTGTACTAGGAGATGCTCTAGAGGCTGGGTAGTCAAGGACTTCGATAGCTACATGTAAATTTGGAATCTTGTGGAAATATATGAAAAAGCACAAGGTACCTTGATATTTTGCGACATGAATGAGATGGAAATCCTGGGACAAGGGGACGACAAAAATTATATCGCTAATATGTGCTGATACAAATCGTATATGGTGGATTGTGTCATTGGCGTTTGGTGGGGGAAGAATCTCTGTAATGGGATTTTGTATGAGCACAAGGTTGGGTTCCCCGCTAGGGTGGTCGATTTCCGGTAGGTGGAAATTGTGCTTTCCACAAAGGTGCCTGAATGTTTCCATTAGCGGGCATGACTCTAGTGTGTGATTTTGGCCAGTGCAGATAGTGCACGGTATCACCGTGCCAACGGAGTAGATAGTGTGAGATTCTACACTACTCGTTGTTCCTAATGTGGATGCTTGGAAAGGGTTTGAAATATAAGAGGTTTCCTTCTACTTCCATTTCCATATTGTTGGCTTGGGTGTGTCTACCTCTTTGGTGGAGTGTAGACTCAATGAAACTCTTGTCACTCTCAGCTTGGGGAGGTGCACACATTTAATCGTATGGTGAAAGTGTGAAATAATACGACAATAAGTACACGTGATCTTCTTCTGGTTCGAGAGAAGATTTTGAGGGAGAGAAGAGACTATGCAGAGACTGTTTGCAAGGGGCTTCAGTTCTCTGCATTGGTTGACTCGGTGATCATTAAGATCACATAGTCTGCATGTTATTCTAGGCTTAGCTGGGGTCATTCTTTGTTGGTGTGTGGTCTTAGTTTGTCTTTCGCACCATTGCGGGGAAATATATGTTGATTTGGTGATGTATTTTTTATGCCATTCTCGGAGGTCATCCTGTCTCTTCTCTATGGTGTTAATCATGTTGATGGTGGGATGAATTTGCGAGGCATAAGTACAGTGTCACTTATAATGATTTCCTTGACATATAAGGAAAAATATCCTGGATATGAAGGTCCCGTCGAGCTCAGTTCGAGGTCTGACAGGGAACCAACGTTGTAATGCCGCTAAATCAGGACAATGGACGACCCCATGATCTAGCGTTTTGCATAACGTGCATGCGGGTCGTCTTTGTGGAGGGTGGTTACGGGTAACTAAGGGTTCCTTGATCGGTCGCTCTTCAACATACAAGAACATGATGGATCTTCTCATCACATCTTCTTGGGTTGTGGAGTTGTCCGTGGACTCCACATCCATGTCATCGTCATGGGAGAGGCAGACTATGGCAGAGTGTAAGCTAGTGAGGGCTAGCCGAAATCGAGGGATATAGTGACAATTCTCCAAAAGGTGATTGTCGGTGCATAATGAACATGTGAATTGCACTACCCACAATCCAACATAGTACACCCTTTCTATTGGATACCATATGTGGATGAGTTCCAGGGCTATGCAATCTTCAAGGAAGTGACCATGTTCATCATATAGCGTGCAATGTATAACGGGCATGACTGGGGGTCTTTCTAGAGCCCTTCGTTATTCCTGCAGGTATAGGATGGTATGAGGTTCATTTCTAGATGCCTAGGTGGAGGGATCCTCTTGATAGGATCACTTAATGACGTGTAAGGTGTCCCTATATTGCATAATATTAGGGAAATGGTGGGTATAATTCCCATAGTTACTGCAGAGGGCGCATGCGTGATTGGTATGCAACACTTTTCCTTTTCCTTTGGCGGTAGGTTCCTTTTTATGGAATGCAGCGTCGTGATGTCTGTCTCAGATCCAAGGAGTGGTTTTAATTCATCCAGATCTGGACATATATGGGTAGGATGGCCGATTATGTTGCATATGGTGCAGAATGGTGATTCCTATTGGATGGCGGGGGTCACCATCTTCTTTCCTCTCTTTTCAGTTTTCTTAGTCATAATCACCAGTTTTGCAATGGGAACTTCCTTTGCAGGGGTGGTCTCGACTGTTTCTTGGATAGGTGGGGGCTCCTTGAGACTGAGGGGCTTAAACCCTATGGCACTAATGTGGGTGGCTTCTGTTCCTGCAGGGGGAACAAGGTACCAAACTGGGATTTCCAATGATATGTTGGGTAGCACCAGTGTTTCCAAAACCTGCTGGGAGACGAGGCCAGCTGGGGGGTAGAGGAAAGGGGTTTAGGAGGCCGCGTAGGCTAGAGAGGTTGCCATGGCTGATGCCTAGGTATCATTAATGCTTGTGTCCATGTCTTGATTGGCTTTGGTGCTTGATGTGGAAATCATGCATACCGGAGCCCTTGTGACATCAGGCGATGACTCAGGGATTAGAGGAGGATCTCCTAGGAATTACCCTAGAACGGACAATGGTTTGAATTGGCCAGGGTCATATTCTTGGTACTATGAGAGAGAATCCGAGAATGTATCTACATAGGGTAGAATTACATCCGTGTTTGTTAGGGGTCGCTTCTCGCTGTGGGTCAATTGGTCTAAAGTAATGATGCGATCCTCGTGGGGGAACATCATGATGCAGAAGACAGAGGAGGCTATGGTAGACATGACATACAACTCCGCCTAAGGAGTATATTGTAGTCCAAGTGAGCATCCAAGACTTTAATGTCTATGTGGACCATATTTCTAGCTAAGCAGACTGGGATGTTTTGGTAGAGGCTGACGAGGGTCGAGGGATGACTGTTGTATGCTCGAAGCGTGATGACTGGGGGTTTTAGTTCGGGAGAACCTAACTTCTGCCAAATTTTTTTG
The DNA here is from genome assembly GCA_034641835.2 of Pinus albicaulis. Lineage (NCBI taxonomy): Eukaryota > Viridiplantae > Streptophyta > Pinopsida > Pinales > Pinaceae > Pinus > Pinus albicaulis. The sequence continues at coordinate 31,048 of JAXQQM020071955.1, read as the reverse complement.
GACATGATGCATGTGGATGCACCCTTGTCTATGACACATTGGTGGATAGTGATATTCTGCACCAACACAGGTATCTAGAAGGCAACCATGGAAGGAAGCCGAGGGGTGGATTTGTCTAAGTCAAAATCTATTAGGCACGTATTAGCAGGGTTGATAGCACCTAACGTGGAAAGGAGGGCTTTATGTTGTTTAGGGAATGACTGTAATACTTCCAAAGCTGACATAGTAGTGGGAGATTGTGCTAAATCGTCCACGACACTATAATTATGGGCCGCTTTGGAGTAGTTTCCTGATTTCCTATTAGGTCCCTTTTCCATTTTCGGCAATGGTTCTATAGGCATCTTTGAAATGGTCAAAGGTGCAATTGGTGCACCAGTACTTTCCCTTGACGTATTGATGTCTGGTGGGGTGTCGTAATTGTGATTCTGTGTTTGGAAAAACATCTCTTCTCCAGTCATGTAGATTTCATGGCTGCTTTTCCTGGAATCATCTGTATTTTGTTAGTGAGTGCTTACCGTCCCTTGGTTGGGAAAAGGTTCTTGCATCACGGCTGGTTGCTAGGAAGATCCTCCTTGTCCTCGGTTACTCTGTAGCTTCTTCAAATCAGGGAGATCGACACAATGGTGAGTATAGTGACCGTACTCACCACATATCGAATAGGAATGGTTTGTTCGAAGAGGTATCCTTTTTCTCTGTCGTCGGGCATTGCTCGACTCCTGGTTCTGATTCTGGTTGGAGTTGCCTCAAGCCTGGGATCACGGTGGGTGCTGTTGGTTGCTGCCCCTCTGTCCAGGGTTCCATTTTAGATTGTTTTTGTATTTTTTATTTACTACGTTAGGAGGGTAGTTCTCCTAATTATATTGGTGTGGTTGGTTTTGGGACGACTGCACAAAGTTCACCTATGCATTATTTTGAAGGGTGGGTCATGTGCTGGGGACTGACCGTAATGCGGTCCCTGGTTTTCACCTGACTGTTGGAGGGCTGTTCTTCTGTTAGTGTTTCTTTCTTCATACTGATTCCCTTGAGCTGGACGATAAGGTCCTCCGTGGTGATACGATGGTGCCCTATTGGTCAAATTTTGCTGAGGCATATGATGAATTTGAAAACCAGGTTGAGACACGTTCTAGATAGAACTGTATGTGTAACTAAGGTTTTGAATATTGCTGCCTAGGTAACCTTGGGTCAATGACCCAATTAGTCTGTCTGCATAGTTCAACACGCCTGGAAATGCTTGATAAGTTTGCAAGCGCGGGGCGTTAGGCAAGATATTATAAATGTATACTGAATGTGTATAAATCAGCTCAAGCTTCTGGGCTTTGTTGATTGCATCCTCTTCGGATGTGGGATTCTGCTACGCCACATCCTTTGAAATATCTACCGTAAGAGTTTTCAAGAAAAAATCTAAGAGAACCCAAACGTCGAGTTTAGCTTTACATAAACTGCGACACTGCCTCCATTCATGGATATGGTCCGAGATGTGGACGGCGAGGGTTTGTCTAAATCTAGTTAGTAATTCCATTCTGGAATCATGGTGAATGGGTAACTGAAAATATGTTAGGAACGCTGTAGCAAGGGCACTAAAGGTTCCATGTGAAGCTGAGGGTTGCTCCACATACCACTTCACAGCTACTCCTGTAAGAGTCTGTTGAAATAATATCAATCGAATAGTATCGTCAATAATACTATTCAATGAGCACCACAGGTGAAAGGTCATGACATGATTACCTGGGTATTCTGCTTGCTTGCCTTCTAAATTTGGTATATCTGAAGGGAGCTTCATGGGCATGAGAGGCCATGTAGGATCGTAAACAATGGGGTCATTATTCAGCTTGGTTAAATCGGAAAGATTCAATGAAGCTAAGAAAGGTGATTGAGAGGTTGACACCATTACAATGTGTGAAGACACAAATTTTTGGTAAGAATGAGGGTTAGTTTGTGACGTACCCTGTTTTGTATTCAACTGGCTTCCCAAATGCGACACACTCCTCTGTCCCCTAGGGGTCGCGGGTGGAGTGGTGTGTGGTGTGGTGTTGGGAGACCGACTAGGGTTCCCAACTACGACTGCCCTGATAAAGGACGAACCAATAACGGTGATAGTGTTTCGTCTTTGACGCCTAGATGGCAAAAGAACTGGAACCCCTCCAGGTAATTGGGGGAGGTCCAAAATATGCCTGGACCAATGAGGTTTCATTGGGACCTTTCAGGTGTCGACCAGTTTTGGAAAAAAATTGAGACGATAGAGTCTATGATCAAAGAAAAATTCTTTTCACATACATAAAACAAAGTGAAAAATAAAATAACTTTCCCTTTAAATTAATCTATGTGATCAAGCAATCAAAAAAGTGGTTTTTGTTTGTTTGCGTATGATACTCAAAATCATAGAATACCTATGCGTCCTCACACACTCAAAAGTAATTGGGCCTTGACAAGATTTCTTGCGAGTGCTGGCACAACGTCCCATAAGTGTTGGCGACACCCCCAATCAGCCGAAGAGAATCCACCAAGGTAAGGGTAGAGGGTCTAGTGCTTTCTTGCACCGTCATCTATAGGGAAAATATTTCCCTAGTTTTTGGCCACTAAGAACCACCATCCCACGTGAGTGTTCGAGTCTTGGGTTTCTTGGTAGTCAGCTAATAGTACCGAGTATCAGCGAGGTCAGGTAGCCCCAACTGATACTGCACGCACTGTGCCTAAGACTAATCCCCTCTGAAACAGGTCTCTGTCGCGCTTGGGTTTTCTTTGTCGTGGGTTGATAGGTGGATTTGAAGCTCCCTAAATACACAACTTCTATTTTTCAATATGAAGTATGATCAAGGCGGCTTATTGGATGCCTACCCCCTTGATCCTAACTTAATCTATAAATTATTTTGTGGCCGATGTGGGGAGAATTTAGTGAGTTTGGTTAAGTTAGTTTTAGGTGTCTTTGATTCACTTAGTGGGTGAGTGTGTGTGAGCACAAAGTGGACAAGCACATAGTTTGAACGTGTGGATATCGATGATCCTTTAAAAATTCCCCTATTTAAACTATGTTGTATTTTTCCTGGCTCAAATGAAAAACATGTGCGGATAATGGGCCAATTTCAATTTTTCCTAGTTAATCTATGTGACCAACTATAGGGAGATGGCGAATTGTGAATAGGGAGCGTTCATATGCTTACCTAGGATCATCGGAGGGTGCAAAGGTATCAGATATTACTTGCTCTTCTATAAACAATTCAATCCTAGTCCCGAAATTCCTAGTGAAAAAATTGAACTAAACTAAAAACTTTTACACTAGAAAAAGAAAAACTAGCTATGCATGCGTGGTATTGGGCCACATACTTGGGCTAGTTATCTAAGTGTGTAAGTACCAAAATTTTCAAAACAATTTTTTTTTCGGAATGCAAGTTATTTCCCCCCCCCACTTAAACTGTGTGAACTTTGAAAAAATCAACTTGAAGTAAAACTGACGCAAAGCCTACAAAAAGTAGCTAAAAATGAACTTTAACAACCAATGCTGGTAGGTGTATTAGGGGTTTCCAAGCACCTTACAAGCAGGAAAAGACAGAATTTAGGGAGAAATTTCTGATTCTGTAATTTGCGTGCAAAAGGATGAGACAAGCACGCTCTCTGCGTGCAGGTCAGGTCTAGACGCATGCCCTACGCCTCTGTAAGAATAAAACACGCGCAAATTCCTGCAAGGAAAAATTTTAGGAGTTGTTCTGCTTCAGTCTCTCACTCGGGATGAACTAGGGACTGCAAGAGAAATCAGGGTAAATTCAGCTCCACTCCATAGCACAGATAAAGGTCTCTGCAAAAGAAGGCACAACCACATAAACTTGGTTATAAAACATTAGTGGAGTCGCCAATCCTGTTGTAGTGTGTTTGGTGCACGTATGTATGAAATCACACCAGCTTAAGGGGTGTGGTTTACCCCATTAAGCTATCGGTAACAGGTAGAAAAGAAGTGGAGTCAAGCAAGTTAGTGGAACAATCTAGAATCAATAAGCATACTAGATAGAGGAAAAATCATGCATATTCAAACTAAAACTAAACTAAAACTAAAATAAAATAAAATGAAGCTCTGAAAAGAGTCAAACGACAACAATAATGCGAATGGTGTCTCTAGGCCCGTCTTATTGAGCGTTGGTAGTAAGAAGAGTGAAACTTTACCCTCTTGCCAAAGGCCCTTAGAAAATGTTTCTAGGTCCCGATGAAAGTATGTTTTTATCCCAAGCTTGCCTCAGTGTAGCCTCCCTCTCACTCTACTGTGTGGATTGAACTTTTTGGGTGGCCAACAATTGAGTCCCCTCTATCTTCAGCTTCGGGTCACACATTGCTGGTACTGCTTGGGAAATTCTGGCTAGCATAACAATGTGATCACCCATTCTTCATCTCATGATGGTCTTATATAGGAGATTTGAAATCCTCCCTTCCCTCTCTTGGTACATGGAGGATGGTGACCCAAGAGAGGGTTATGATTCCTTTGTGTGCTCTAAATATTCCATTGTGTGCTCACATAGTGTCTAAGGAGGTGTTGGTGGCTGTCCTTAGGTGGCTACAAGTAAGGCATCACTTGTCCTTTACTTTGTGTGGTCTCGGATAGTGACATTTTGCCACTCTCAGGAATGCACACATATTGGGCAAAAAGGTGCACAGAAGGCGCTCTTCACGAAGGATTATGCACGAAAATAGCATTCAGGACTAGTTCAAATTTGATTTTCCTCAGACCTTAGATATTTTTAAATACTTTCCAGATTCTGTAATGTCTTCCAGCCTTGTAAATCCTTTGGCTTGACAAATTAATGTCATCTTCTACTGTACGATTTTCCAGTGTTAAAAGTGCTCATAATAGCACATCACTTCTCGCACGACACATCTCAACAGTCGATGAATGTGGTTAGAAACCCCTGCAGTGTGCCGGTGGTAAGCACGAGAAATAACCTTGAATCTCACATACTCTGGGATCTTGCTCGTGAGTCCCTCCAGGTTACATGCGATTTCTTCCTCATCATCACCTCCCTCGCCATGAGGGGCCACTTAGAACTCTCTTGGGACCCTCCAAGCTATCAGAGACATCCCCGTGGGTCACTCTAGTCCAAAATATGCAACACATGAGAAAATATTAGAACACATATATATAAACCAAAAAAATTGTAATACTAATAAAAATCCAAAAATGAGATTTTAACTCTATCCTCATCCCAGTTGTCACCTTCCAGAAGTGGAAGATCCAGATCACCCCTGAAATCGGTATTGGTATACGGTCAGTCCTCCACCATGATGAGTTGTCGGCTCAACCAGTCAAAGAACTCTGGTCTCCACGAAATATGATGCACACCCCCTTATCGAGGCATCAGCTCAGCCCAACGGACCATCCATGGATCTTATACTAGTGGCATAGGTACAATCACCTCCTGATGTTGGAATATCGATAACCGTTCCAAGATGAATGGTATCAAGATCGACCCATACCAAAACTGCTTTAGCTTACCATTTTTGCACTTGGTCAGCTGACGTTTTATGTTGATTGTCACCGCTTCTTCCCAATTGAAGATTTTCAGAGACATGAAATCTATGGATAATTGGAGCTGAGTCTTTATGGCTTCATGGGGAGCCTGAGATCCGGAAGCCTGAGAAATGGTATGAAACACTACCCTCAAAGGTAATTCGGGAAATATCTAGATGTCTAGTTTACCACTCTTGTGTGCTTTCCTTGCTCCAGGTGATTTCATAGTGAATGCAATTTTACTTGGGGTAAAATTGGTCTTACTTGATGTACTTGGGTCCATATAATACCAATGGATTATATTACCAAAAAATGGTGTAACAGTTTCCCCCCAACGTGTGAGCATTAGGAGCTAATTGAATGACCGAAGTACGTTGTAAGAACTCAATCACTAGACAACAAAGGGGAAGTCAAAGAGAGAGGAGTGTAAGATAGAACAAAGTGCTGAAAAAACTAGACCCTGAGGAGGTGACTTGCAGGTGCGACAAGTCTATTTGATGAGTAAGTACCTGCTATAGGCGGCGGGGGAGGCATACCTATGCCCGCTGAGGCAATAATAAAAACAATAAGACCACCAGAAAACCACAGGACGGTATAATATAGAATATGCTGGCATAAACATGAGCCAGAGAAATAACATGATAATTGATCCCACATACATATTATGCCTGGGATAACAGCCAGGACTTGTACAATAATATCTAAGTACATGAGATATAAATGAAACCCAGATGCCCCTGAACACAGGAAAGGGCTCTAAAAATCTGACTAATACATGCAAACAAAAAGGCACTGCAAGCGACTAGAGCCAACATCATCAAATGTATGGAGCTACATCAAAGGCTGTGATGAAGAGGTCATCCAAGTGTGTGGGGGGTTACCTGTAGGACCACCCCCTCATGAGGGTTGAGACATCTCACACACACACAGGAATCACCGATGTCAACTGCTGTATCACTAAACCATCAAGTATATGGATCTCGATCATGCTGAAAGGAGCTGGAGCTGAGAAACAATCAAGTCAAAGGGAAATAAGAAGTCCCTTTGCCTGATCCGAGGCGCCGAACATGAGTGGAAGCTGGAACCAAGGTACACCGTCCCCTAGACCTTTCTTCTAGAATGAATGAGCTGATGTCTACAGAAGAAGGCTCGCCATAGGTGAGGCAATAAGTGATCCTCAACTAAGGCACGAGAGAAAATACTAGAATGACTGACAGATTGACACCAATGATGATGATGAAATGGGGGGAAATGAGTGGCGAACATACGTCTTCCCTTGTTAGAGCATAAGCAGCATGGATGAACTAGAAAAACATGACACAATATCATGGGGGATAGGGGACAGTGGGATTGAAAGCCATAATGAGTGACACAAGAGAGAAACCAAGCAATGGAGGATGGAGGACTACAGTGGGGTGCGAAGGGACTCGGGATAAACTCCATGAAAGCAATGATGACTCAAATGTTTATTTTCAGTGGATTAAAAGTTCAGATTAGGTCCCTAAGGCTCATTAACAGCTCTTTACTCCTCTTCACGGCCGGGTCACACTTTTTGGGGAAAAATGTGCGACCTAGGTAGCAGGTTTTAGCCGGAAAAGTGCGACCTGTCGCAGGTTTAGGCCTGAAAAGTGCGACCTGTCTGGGAGGGGTGTTTCTGTGTTGTTTTTTGGCTGAGCACTAGGGTTTTGTGATGAGAAATAGTATTTCCTATCTGTATACTGATAAATATGATGTTTTTGTGCTCTTTATTCTTTGAGAAAATCCTGACGCTTCGACCTCGCATACAACTCCCAGATGGAGGTCCAAGAGAACCTAGGATGTGCCAATGGGGGCGACTACTGTGCAAAGGAGGAGGTGGAGCAGTTGGACAGGTGTTCCATCCTGATTTATTTGTTCATTGGGATCAGATGCCACTGTATATAGATGACTATCCCTATAGTGGGATGAGCTATTTTGGGGACCCAGATCTGCCACTGCCACCTGGTCATATATGGGGTCCCGATGATGAGTAAAAAATAGCTAATATTTTATGTGCATGTAAATTTTATAGAATATTATATGTGGTACTGATTATTTTAGCTTTGGTATGCAGATACAACACCGGTATATTTGGCTGGGTATATGGGATGACTTGCAGCATCCGGGGCCGCAGGATCTAGTGGAGCAAGGGCACAACACAATGAGGATGCAGCAGCCCTTCTGGAGGATATTCATCATAGATGTGAGTGGCTTCTGACTGGTGTTTCGGAATGCAGTTGGCAAGACTTAGATGACTAGTACATAGAGCCATGTATTGGTTTACCCTCGAAATGGCGAGGGGTCATGCAGCGCATGGCGATGGCCGGACAGGGCATGCATGATCTACGAGCTTCGGGGGCAGGGCCATTGGCTCGGGACCCTTTAGATAGTGATTAGTGTGTAGGGGTAGGTGGTGCCCCTAGTTTTTCGTTTTTGTAACATGCTATGGCATGTCATATGTATCAGAGTTGATGAACTCTAAAACATTTTGTACAACACATACTATGGATATACATCGTTTTGGTATTTTTATGTTATTGTCTTGTGTTAAATGTGTGTGTTAAATGCCAATCCAGAATATGGTTTGCAATGCTATCTACATGGTGATTTTTTTCTCTAGGTACATGATTGAAAGTAATTATTTTGAATTCACGCATCAAAAGCTTCACTCGTAAATATCTTTTGAACAGGATAGGATTATGCACATGATATACACCATTCAATTGCATGACAAGAAGCACGGAATCTAAATGAACATGAAGGTGGAGGATGTGATGTGAAAGGGAATCGGCTAATAAACCTCGCACAACATCATATGCTTGGTAGCAGTACCAAGCATACATCGTTTGAAAGAACAAGTGCTTGTAAAGGGGTAAAAATGGCCCAACCTGCCGAGGCTAAATTCTGGGAGTAGCGAATTGCACCATCAGCAAAAACGATATAAGGTGTTGATGGGGGGTCCCTCTGAAAGGTGCCACAGGACAATAAATGGGAGGATAAAGAAAAATGCTAGAAACCTGAGCGCATAGTAGCCATCGAATGCCCTCTACGAAAGGGAGTGATCTGGGTGGGATGTCTACTTCCCACATGCCGCTGGTGAAGGGAAGTGTGGGAGCTACTGGAGGCGTAGCTTGAGCTCAGGCTACATAATTCACCAAAGGTATGGATGATGGCATCCTGTTTATGGGTGGGAAAGATGAAGTCAAGGGTGGACGTAGCTTCCATGATGTCATCGTCATAATAGGGGGTGGAAGGACAAGAGGAAGGGAGACCACATGACGCGGCGAGGCTACCTGACTCATCATCATAAGAATAAAGAATCACATGCACATCATTGCGGAGGATGACGTAAGAATAAGTAGATAAAGGATCTACTGATGTTGAGCCCGAGATGTTTGTTGAAAGGAGGTCAGGCGAAACAACAGGAGAAGATTCAGAGGGAGCTTCTGTCAAGGGTCTCAAAGATGATGAAAGGTAGAGGATGGTGGCCGCATGCTTCGTCATGTTGACATCAGGGGGGGGGGAATGTCGATGGGAGCGGGTAAATCCTCGGTTTGGCCTGTAGCATACTGTGTAAGTACGGGAGAAGCAGATTGGTTTTGTTCAATTTTGTATTCCTGAACTACCTCTCAAGAGGCATGGTAATGCGTAAGGTGGGGACAATGATGAGAGTAATGGCCATGGATACCACACAAAGCACAATGGTGTTTGGTGTGAATAGTCTTATTTTTATTGGTAACGGTTGATGAAGAAGTAGAGGTTTCGGGGACCATCGACTCAGGGAACGCGACATTAACCATGGGCTTGATGTGTGGCAACTCGGGACAAGTATGGGTGGCATGACCAATGACATTACACAAAGCGCAGGGCTTTGGAGGCAAAGGAGGTGCAGGGTCAGTCGGGGCTGCTTTGTCCTTTGAGGCCTTTTCGTGAGCTTTGCCCTTCTTACCCGAAGCGGTCGCAACAGGAGGCGGTTCCTGTTGAGGTGGTTGAGGCACTGTGACAACGGGAGAAGTCAGGGGGACCGGTTGAACATGGGTCAAAGCAAGATAAGGTTTAGGTTGACCTGGTAGGGTGGCAGTTGGAGGATCAAGGTACCAAACCAGAAGCCCAATGGTCAAGTTAGGAAGAGAGAGAGTGGCCATGAAAGGTGCCGTATAGATGCCTGGTGGAGGGACTAGGAATGGTATCTGACCGGAGGGGTAATGTCCAGGTGGGACGGCTCCTAAATGGTTAAGGCCCGGAGGAACCGAAATCGGAGGATAAATAGGCTCATGAGTACTAGCTGAAGGGCCAGGAGGAGAAGGTCCAAGAGGCTGTATCGAAGGGCCAGAAGATGGTTGCGGAGGGCAAGAGGGCTGCTGACTAGCCGAGGCAGGCCTCTTGAGAGACGCCCGAGACGATTGCATCATGCAAACATTTGATGAGCTGGGATCAGAGATAAGAGGAGGAAAACCAAGGAATGTACCAAGCAAGGAAGAGTTCTTGTAGATGCCAGGTGAGACACTGGTCAAAGGGTTGATGGTTTACTTGTTGGCTACCGAAGAGATAGTGGACTCAGGGGAGGTCTGAGACTTTGGTTCGTAATACGTCAACTGGTCAATGGTGACTATCTTTCCACTATGGGGGAAGGACATCTTACGGTGAACCATGGAAATAATAGCAGACATTGCATAAGTGTAGCTACAACCCAAAAGAATGTTTTAATCCAAGGGAGAGTCTATGACTTCTATGTCAATGCAAACCGTCTTGCCCGTAAGAGTGATAGGACAATTGCGGAATAAGCCAATGGACTTGGAGGCATTTCCATCCCATGCTCGGAGAGTGATCGTGGAAGGGGAAAACTCAGGAGATCTAAATTTTTTCCAAACCGAAGTGGACATCACACAGGTGGATGCCCCCTGATCAATAATGCATCGAGAAAAAATGGCGTTCTGGATCTTGAATGGGATTTGGCAAGCGACGGAAGCAGGGAGAGGATGATATTCTGATCGGTCAACATCAAAGACAATCAATCAATCATTGGAAGGGTCTACAGTGCCCACGACAGACAAAAGAGCTTTTCGTTGTGAAGGGCATGACTGGAGGAGTTCCAGCGTTGAAATCATTGACTATGTTATACGAATGGGCAGATTTTCCAGAAGCAACATTTCGGCATAGTGGACCCTTAGGGATTTTGGTATGAACCTCCACCCTGGGCTGAGGGATATTCAAGGGGCCATTAGGTGTCTAAAGAGGCTTTGTAGAGACCAAAGGAGGTGGCTCGGGGACAGACGCAGGAGGAGGCTTGCTGTACTGATGGGACTGAGTCTGAAGATTAATGTCTACGATTGAAGGTTGATCGGATTTCATCATGATAATCTGGTCATCGGGGGTACCAGACGAAAAAGGTTGGGTAACAGTGTGGTATACAGGAGGTTGGGAAAAGAAAGGAGGCATGCTGTATCCTGAATACGTGCTACCAAGAGGGGAAGATGTGCAGGGGGTGCTGGCCTTCTCCTGAGGAAAATCAGAGCTCATGGGAGGTTGAGCAATGACGACACACACACGGCACCAAGGAAAAAGAGACCGACAAGGGAAGGGAGGTGCAGAATCAAGTGATTACAATGTCGAAACAAGGGAAAAGAGGTGCAGGATCAAATTATTTCAATGTTTTAGAGTCTTTGTTTGGCGATGTTAACTAAGCCCTTTTTCACTTAGCGTGTGTGTGTAAAAGTGTGTAAATTTTAATTTTTAAACCCATAAATTTGTAGAGAAAAGAAAAAATGTGTTGTAGAGCTGTGAATAAACTTGCAAATGACAGTATATAGGCCTGTAAAACAGAGAATAAATAGTTAGCAATACAATAATCTAAACCCAAGGAGGCAGGTCTCTCAACAATTAGTCTCTAGGTGAGCAAAAACTAATTTAAACACACTAAAAAAGGCTAATAGATCTTGGGTCAAGAGGGACAAAGATCTAAAAGACAAAATCCGCTGGAAAGTGGTGCAGAAAACAACAACAAATCATAGGAAAATCGCTATAAAAAGAGGTGGCAAAGGCTATCTCCAGGAGGAAAGTGGAGCGCCCTTTAATGGAAAACCCAAACAAAGCTAAATAGGAAGATATGGATGGATAACAAGCCGATTTGAATTGGATTTGAAAATGAGGTATCAGATCTGAAAAAATGGCTGAAGACTTTGAAATTTCAGACAACCTGCAATAGCAAACACTCTTCCACAAAAAGTGGAGGGTACTGAAGCCCCAGGGGGCTAGGTTCCTACTTAGTTGAGCGAAACAGAACAAGTACAGGTCCAAAACGGGCGGAGATGGAGGTCAGACAACCATGAACAGAGGCTCAGCAAAACCCAGAAAACTTTCAGAAAAATACCTGCAGAAAGTCCAGGTTGCAGTTTTTGGTCTGTTTTCAGTAGAGGTCACACTTTTTGGGTTGTAAAGTGTGCCCTAGAGGTCCAGGTCATAGGTTTTGGGTAGAAAAGTGTGACCTACACTTCCGACACTCTCGGCGGCAGGTTTCAGAAAAATTTGTCATCTCATCTGCGGCTGATGTTGTTCACCTGCGCAATGGGTCCGAAAACATGCGAAAGTTATAATTTTTATCGTTTTAGGGTTTTATGGATTAAAAAAAACATCAAAAATACTCAAAACAAGGGGTTGAAGAGAAATCCTAGGGTTTGAAGTAGCTGGATATGCAAGGATCAGAAAAACGACAACGATCGTAAAGGTAAACTCGTGTGGAGTCGCCGGTTGTTAGTATGAATCTTTATTTGAAGTGTACGAAAAAAGACCACTTTAGCTACGAATAACTTATAGCCCTAACAACAGAAATGACTGCTAATATCTTCAGATCTGCAATTAGATGATCAAGACAAATGCTGCAAAAATCTAGATCTATGCATTAGAAGACATTAAACAGTAGAAAAATAATATTTACTCCATAGATCCAATAGACAAGACAAGAATATATCCAATGAATAATTTTATTAATGGCACCTGGGAGGAAAACACAAGAGGGTGTTCCTTGTTCTCCTCAATGGGATGGGTTCTTGTGAGTCCTCAGCACTTTAGATTTAGAACTTCTCTCTCTTGATGGTGTAGAAAACCCAGACAAAAATGGAAAAGTATGGCTATGATTATGGATCAATAACCAGACCAAGTGTTGAGATCCAGAGTGATCTTTAGGCAACAAAAGGTGACAAATGAATGGGAAAACCCTTCTATTTATAACAAAATATTGAGTTAGTCTAGAGATTGGTGCATAATTAAAATATTATGAACCAAATCTAGATCCAACTTTTATGGAATATTTTATTATATTTGTTGGAGGGAAAAGGAATTTGTCTTGAGTCAAATCCCCTTATTTGTAAATAATAAATAAATAAGTGATTTATTTATCATTTTAAGAATGTGGTTGGGTAATAATAAATAAACAAATGATTTATTTATCATTTTAAGGATGTGATTAGGTAATAATAAATAAATAAATGATTTATTTATCATTTTAAGGATATGGTTGAGTAATAATCAAATAAATAATGATTTATCTAATTATTTATGGGTATTTTAGTTATATTTAACAAAGACTATTATTTAATAAGGTTTAAATAACTAATCTTTAGGAAATAATAAGATAAATAATGATTTATCTAATTAATTTCCTTGTTTTGGGTTAAATATAACTAGGAATATTAATCAAACTATTTTTTAATTAATTATTCTATGAGGAAAAACAAAAAAATATAGATTTATTTAATATTTCCTCATGGGGTTTACTGTTTAGACCATAAAAAACTTAATAAAGGTGATTTACTATGTTATTTTTCATAGTGAATGCGATTTTGCTTGGGGTAAAATCAGTCTTACTTGATGTACTTGGGTCCATCTAATACCAATGGATTAGATGACCAAAAAATGGTGTAACACATGGGGTCATGAAAAACTTGAGAAGCCCACATTTCCTCAGAGCATCTAAGCAGGCATTATTCTCCATGGCCTGTGCATCTTCTACCCCATGCTCCTGCTCTTTCCACTTTATTGCCATTGCAACTACTGATTCTTCCCGCAAAACCAAATACAAGATTCTATAAGCTATATGGTTAAAAAATTGAATCATTTGGCCAAGAATTTTTGGAGGAAACTTTGAAAAATCTGCGCGTGGCACTTGGCGCTATTGTTTTTCAAATAGCTGAACCGAGCAGTGCTTTCCCTATATAAAAATTGTGGAGGTCAGCGCGGCTCCGTGCCGAGAATCGGCGCCGACCGCCATGGGTATGAGTTTTTAAAAATCTTCCACAAAATGCTTCAAAACATGAAAACATATTAAAAAATGGATGAAATTGCAAGAGAATCTCATGCCTCTTACCTAGAAGAAGTGGATTCGTCAATGAGCTCCTAGATTGCCTGCAGTCAGCTCCCCAAATTCACAGTGAAACTGCTGAAAATGCTCACAAGAAGGTGAAAAGGTAAAAGTAAATTGTTTTTTACTATTAAGTTATTTTATAACCTTTTCTAACCCTAATTAGGTTTTTAGACACATTTTTATTATTTTTTCTCAAATATGGGTTTTATGTTTGTTTCTTATGCAGCAAAAGGTCCTAAAACTAGTGACGATGAGGAAACAAGTTGTATTTTATTACTTTTTCAGACTCGGTAAAAACACAAAAAAGTCGGCCCACAGGTTATCTTTTTAAATCTTTTCGACTCTCAAGATTATTTTTTCGACTCTCAAGATTGAAAAATTACCAAGCTCTTATCATTTTGAACTTTACGCTTTAAAAGTTGCGAAAAGCGTCTACCAGTATATGTTTACCCCTTTTCGGGCGGGGACAATTATTTATGAAAAAAAACGAATACCTTAATGGAAGCCATGGCTAAGAGGTTCTTTCAAATATTGTTTCTACCTTTTTGTATACGAGGACGACCTATGAAAAAAGAGACCTTTGGATTTTGGTTTTCTTTTACGCACTCTTTTGTTACTCCTCTAAATATAAAATACACCAAGTTTTTCCTTTATCGGACTTGTTAAATCTGGTAAATGTTAAAAGTCGATAGCGCCATGACGTTAGGTTCCTCCTTCCTAGGGCTTGTAAATGTACTAGGATATATTTTCCGGAAGGAAAAACTTGTGAAAATAATATGTTATCCCCTTCAAGCTTGTTTCCAAAAATAATTGGGGTACTCACAAGAAATGGTGGGGGAAAATGGAACTAGTTGTCAGTTGTGTCAGGAGTATGTCGCTCTTGTATATGACACTTGTTTGCAGTTCGTGTCGGGTTGGGTACATCCCACATTCGTCGTTTTTCCTCCATGGGTTTGGGCTATCCATTTTGACCTCTTATCTGCTCTTTGCCTCGTCACCATGACCTCAGATCCCTTGATGTAAAAAATTGCCAAATTCTGGAGTTGTGTCATCGATATGTTCAAGAGAAGTCCCTTCTGCAGTTTTCAACCCCTGATCCTCTGTCCAATCTTGATTCACTATCATCTTCTTCCTCTTTCTCGTGTCGATGATGTGGGAAACATTATGGCCCTCCTTCGACCGATCACTTCCTATAGACTTCAACTCATTATCCAGGAAGTTGATATAGAGACTCCCTTATGGTACCTTAGAGCTTGCATGCCTCAATGGCAAGTTCTTCGCATTCGATGACAGGTTCTCATCATTGGCCTTCGATTGGGTGATTTCGCGGATGTTCGTATCCAGTTCATTGTTCACATTCCGTGGATTGTACTAGCAATACCTTGAGAACCATTGTCATTATTGGTGGTTTCTCTCGCGCCTGTTAATAGCTTCCATCATCGACTGGTAATCAGGCGAATTTCTTGCATGTTCGATTTCAGATTATTCATTCACATGCCCGAATTCGTACTTGTTCAGTTCGGGACAGAGCGCAAGACCCTGGGTCTTTTTTGATGAAATACAGGCTACGAGATGATTTGGTTTGTCATGACTATGTACATGACTCTTATGATTGGATGGCTGCGACCATACTTGAGTATATTTTATGATCCTTCTCACTGGATGGCTATGTCCATACCGTGCATCTTATTACATGTTCTCTCTTATGGATGGTTGCGCCCATACCTTGTACTCATGTATCAAAGATTTCAGTCGTACTTGATCTTGCAGGCCCTCTGACGACGACGTTTTGGTTTGGGCATGTTCTCATAAAGCATTTTACCCCTCCCTCTCTCTTGAAATTCATGCTTTTCACTAGGCCTCGTGCCATGGTCGCTTTGTCTCTGAAGATCCCCCACGCCAAGCTACTTTTGGAAGGTTTTTTAATATGGAAATGAAGCTTCTAAGATCTAGCAGCTTCGTGGGCGGAGTCATGGATGTTTGTTCGATTGGATGTGGTCGAGTTTCTCCCTTTGGCCTTCTAGCTCCTACAAAAATGCAACTTCCCAAAGGGATAGACCTTTATTCCACCATAAGTGGATCCCAAAGCTCTTCTTCCACTCCTATAAATTCCTCTTCATCCCATTGATTATGCTAGCTAGAATAGATCAAGAGCCGATAGCAAAGAATAATCCATAGTTGTGAGAGAGAGTTTGAGCCTTTTGCCTCTCTGAGCTGAATCGACGAATGAATGATTTGAGACGTGCCCGACTGAACCTATCAAAGGAGGTATACAACGTCAAGGCTTTCAAACTCCATTTTATATATTAATAGACATGACTGATTTCTAGTTCCATATTTGTCTATGTTAATATTCAAAGTTTCTGACTCTCCATGACTAGTTGGATAGTCGTAGATGAATATGTGTGCTCGTATGATTTTAGTGTTTGCTTGATATTTGCGTAGGTGTGTGAATATCTCTACTAACGAAGTGCAAGGATTGAAGAAAAAAGATCGAGGGATCACCGCAACATACTACGTTAAGAGCGTTGGATTGAGGTAGGACATCTATTCCAATCTGCATTTCGCTCATGAACTTGGAATTTAGAAACCAACATGTTCCCTTGTTGCTAGAACCACCCTAGGGCTAGAGGGATCACCTCTATCCACATAGGGGATTTTCCCGCACAATACCTGGCCTATTATATTAAGTACAATGTGTTTGTTGTGGACAGGTCTCCCACCCATATTTGTTGTGATTCATAGACCAAATTCACACTTTTGCATGCACTTCTCATGGCTTCGTTAGTTTGTAACAACACAAATATTGCATGAAACACTTTGAAACTGTTATTAAAAATGTAAATTCAATAATATTTGTTTTTCACATTAGCCGGTTTCAGCGAATTTTAATAATTAGTTCGCATGTTGTTCATAATGTATACCTTCCCCCTTCCAATTAGAGAAGGGCGTCCACGACCTTAGAGCATAGGAAAAGAGGAAAGGCATTGGGAATCCATAAATGCAACAAAATAATAGTCATAGCAGCGTACATATGGCAGAAAGCAGTAAAATCAGCACAAATCATAAAAATAGAGGAGAAATGACCAAAAAGGAGAAAAGGGGAGAAATAATTGTTATGAGAAAAAGATTTTTCGTTTGATGGAAAGATGTGATGGAAGCATGACAGGTAATAAATGATAACATCAGCTAGTATCAAGAGATCAGACATAATTAATTTAATTCATATGAAATTTTAGTTTACCATGCGTTTTCGTTGAAATAAAGATAACTCTGTTCAAATGGTAAATTCATCTTTGGGAATGAATCAATATGAAGTAAGTGGAATATATAATAATTGGCTATCATCATAAAACTCCAATACCACAAGAAAAGCCACTGCTACAATCAGGCGTCTATAGCCTCGACAGGGTTGCTTTTTAACCCAAAAATGAGCCAGAACCCTCTATTTAGGACTGAGATAATTTTTTTATTCCTATAGAGGGACCACTGTGCTAGCATGGTAACCATATAGTCACAAATCCATTCACAAGGGTTTAAAAAAGTGATCATGCTAGCTTGTTAATGTTCCAAAATTGGAACAGCTACACTATTAAGAATAATCTGAATTATTACCAATGTGGACCTTCTAAAAATCATGAGAAATCAATGTATATCAGTTCATAATATGCACAAGAAACATTTAACCAACAAATGAATGATCAGTAATAGAGATTTTCCTCACTATCCTTTCCCGGCATGAGTAAATGCAGCCTCTTGGACCATAAAAACATCATTTTCAGAAAATAACGCAATAACTATGGGAAATGGAACTTGGATCCCGTGGTTTACATATTATGCAACTCCCATACCAAATTTGAGCCCAAAATAATCATTCTAGTTAAGTTAAACAGATCTCCTAGCCTCAAACAACTAAAAAACGCAATCCCATGACCTTTCGCTTCATCTATTTTGAAGACTATGAAGCGTAATATACATGAGGGTTTTCTACGGAAAATTATGGAATAATACCAATAATAATTTTATGTTATTCATACATCAAAGAAATCGAGGTGTTGACGGGGAAAATTTGTCTGAAGCCAACGATGGGGGATATCGTTGAAAGTCCCAATTAGACCTTAAACCGTTTGGAGTAGGATCCAAAAAAACAGGAATATTAGATCGGCTACCACTTAAGATGACTTCTCTTCGGTCTCAAAAGAACCTGCTTGAACCTGCGAACATACACTTATTCACCTGATATAGAATACGAGATTAACGTGTTAAACATGAATTAAACACTATGTGTAGCAAGATTATAGATAAAGCACATACACCTCGAGAGATGTCATTAGCAACACATCTTTTGTGGGGTAATTGCTTGTACAGTGGTCTGATCACACAAAAAATAGTTCTTGATGATAAGATACCTCTGCACTTCCTGAAAGATGAAACGAAATGCTAACAATCTAGTTTATTAACATTCATTAATATAACTGATAATAAGATAAACATCATTGATACAACACGGATAGCCATGACGTATAAACGATATCATGAAAAGAACAGATTCATTAATCATAGGATATTCTGAAACTGTTGAAAGAAATACACAAAGTGTTCATACAGCAAAACACATCATAACCATAGGGTATTTTAACAAGATTCTATATTCATATGCTCAAGTGTCCGATCTTTAAATACAATGCTTGTAGCTCCTGAGTTTCCCAAAAGAAAAAGCCCTTGTACAATGTCCCGTAGGAGTATTTATAATGCCAAAATTGTCTGTTGGGTTTCCTTGATTGTTCACCTTCTTGACTTTTGGGCTACCTTGCGACCAACTCCTTCTGCGACCTGGGTAGATGATGCGACCTGCGACCTGTCCTGTTGTTGCGATTTGCGACCTGGTTCTTCTTGCTGCTCAGGACTTGCTGCTGCCGGGACGCGAACCGTTAATGTCAACCTGTTGTTCCCTAAGGAAATCCTGCCATGCCTGGTACTCTGCCGCTATGGGGGATACCAGGGGCACCTCCTCTTTCAACCTATACGCGCATTCCAAAGCGTTCGGTACTAGGGTCTCCCTCTTTTGTCCAATCTGATTCGAGAGCGACGCAAGCTTGGTATAAATCCGCGCTGGAGCGGCGATGAATCGACTAAGATGCTCTTGAGATGCGGAGGGCTCCGGATCAGCTGCGGCCTGCTTGATGGGTTGCAAGAATGTTTGAATATCTTGGTTTACTTGTTCCCAGGTCTTCTCTTCCTCTAATGCTCCAAGCGATGGGATGTGGTGCAGCGTATGCATTGAGTCGATACCACTAATCAGATGGTCGTACGAGGACATCACTTTGTCCAGGTCTTTAGTCAATTTGTCTCCAGATTGCATCGCTATGCGGAGTTGAACTTTCGCATCCTGCGTGTGGATCCAGTCCCTCTTAGGCAAATTTTCAGGTGCCTGAGGGTACTGAATGGTCCAACCCATCATCCTGTCCAAAGCCTGTGAAGCCTCTTTGAGCTGATCTTGTCTTTTCCTGGTTTCCATTCGTGCTCTTGCCAGAGGAGCGACTATTTGTTTGATGGTGAACATCTCACCATATACCTGTCTCATAGTCATCTCCAACACCTCACACTCCTTGAAAATGGCAAGTGAGACTTCATTTGCTGGCAGAGCTTGGTTTCGAAGTTGTTGGACTTCCGCTTGCAATGCTGCTCTCTCCTGCTCTGCCATCTTTTCGCGTTGCTCAGCTGCGTGTAGTCTGTTTTGTAGAGCTACTATTTCTCTACTCATCCGGGTTACATTTTCTTCTGTAGCCGCAGCGAAGGCAGTACCTGCTGACGCTATCATTACCGGATTAGTCCTGGTATCCAAAACTATATCCTTACCTGTGGATACTGCAGATGATGCAGAGGGACTATGTGTCAACGACCTCCTCTTCTCCTGACGGATCTTGAACGAAAATTGATCAAAAGTGAGTCTGGTCAGGTCGAACACATCTTCTTCCTGTCCCTGGGGCGATCTAACATCAGAGAGTTGTGTACGGCCCAAAGGTACGTCGAGAGGAGTTACTTCAAGATCATCTAGCGTGTCATCTTCTCTTTCGTCTGTGTTCTTCTCTTCCTCTTCCTTCCTCCGCCGTTCAGCTTCTGCTGCTGCTTCTATCTCGGCCCTCTTCTTCTGTTCAACTGCAGCTGCCTGTTCGGCTTTCCTTTGTCGTTCAGCCTCTGCGGCTGCTTCTATTTCGACCCTCTTCCTTTGCTCAGCTGCAGCAGCCTGCTCGGCTTTCTTTTGGCGTTCAGCCTCCGCCTTGTCCAACTCCGCCTTAAGCGCCTGTTCCGCTGCAGCTTGTGCCTCTTTGTCTTCTTTTTCTTTCCTGGCCTCTTTGGCCAGCTTCTTCTTTTGTGCTGCAGTTGTACCTTTTGGGCGCGCCTCCTCATCTTCTTTTAACTTCCTCTCCCTTTCCTGCTGGGCCTTTGCTTCTGCCTCCTTTTGTTTGGCGGATGGAGTTGACCCTGTGTTGATTCGGGATTTCTGGAGCATGGATGAAGAAGAAGCTCCTAACTGACGTCTTCTGTCTTCCAAGTTCTGATCATCCAAGTCTTCCTGGACCACGTCAACCCCCAGAGCAAGTTGTCTTTCAGCATTATACCAGTTTCTCCTCTCATCTTCTGCTGGGCGTTCGAGATGCTGATAAGTCCACCTGAGGTTGGCTCTCCGGCAGTGTTCAGGGACCAATCTCTCTGGGTCATAGTTTCGGTGTTCAATTGCCCCCGGCTGATAACTTCTCATTGCGTCTGCTTCTGCTAGCACCTCCTTGAAGTCTTTAACTGTGAATGCACCAATAGTGAGGGGCAGAGTGGGCCATGGCTTCTTTTTTCCCTTAGACAAGATGTTGGAGAAACCATGTGACATCTGAAAGCACACCTCCTGCATCAGCATTTTGTCCATCACGAAACGAGGCATAACATGTGGCGCCTTGTAAGTTCCAAAGACTCGGATGAAGGTGTACTCAGGGAAAGGGAACCAGTGCGCCACTTTAACCAGGGTCTCCTTGGCCCGCCATGACATGCAAGGGGCGTCTTGGCCAAATAAATGCCTGTACAGAGCGTGAAAAAATATTTGGGAGATCCGATCTAGGTCCTGTTTGTATTTAGACTCCCAGAATACTTTAAGTTGTAGATGGATTGCGCGCGTGTTCTCGGGGTCCCAGTTGTGCTCCCAGCCGTCAAACTCCACTAGGGCGCACACCGCATCTAGTAGGTATGAAGCCATGTAAAATTCAGCAGGCATTCCTTCGTCCGGAGCCAATGCCGAGTTCAGGTTGGTCTGCAACGACGTCATCAGTATGCCGGCCCAGTTAAAACGGGTCCCCTGTGTTGTCACATATTCCATAATGGTGGCCCAACTGCCGTTGAAAGTGGAGCAGTCTGGGCGCCCGTAAAGCCTGCAGAGCATGGCAGCAACCAATTTCTAAACTTTTCTTAGGCTTGCCACTGGGTATTCCTGGTTCTTTTTCACTTTGAACTTCTCGGGCTCCTCCCACCATTGTTTAATAGTATCGACGATCGGGACGGCGTGAGTAGCAGCCCATTCTCGAGTAAAGTGTTGGTTTGGGCGCGGTAGTGAATAATAAAGGTGTGCATCTGAGCCTACCAGCGTAGTGAAAGCTCTGCCTTCATGATCTCTGATCACAAATTTCTCTGGGTCTGTCTTTTGTATTATCCAGTCTATGATCTCCGGACATGGGAATATAGCTGGATGCGCCCCTGCCAGATGTAGTTTGGACCTCTTTACGGCCAAGTATATTTCTCGGTCTGGGAGGTCTTCCGGAAATTCTTCTGGCAACTTGGCGAACTCCTGATAAATCTGGTACCACCTCATGCTGTCGTCTTTCAAAAAAGTACATAATGTATCTCGGAATATTGGGGGTGGGGACACCACCACCAGCTCATCAGTCTCTTCCGCTGTTCCCTTGTCCTTTCTCCGAGACCGCGGGGGTGCCATGTCACTAGAATCTGAGAGCACAGGTATGCACTCTATATCTTCACCTGTCAAATTCAGAAAAGAGTCCCACGATAAGAACGTCATGGTGAATAAAAATCGGTTACAATTCAGTGACAAAACCTAAATGTGTTCAAGCAAAACTGGACTGATGAGTCGCTGGGTCGCAGATCACACAAACAGGGCCCGGGCGCGATCTTGCGACCTGGCGACCTGGCGACCTGAGGTCGCTGGGTCGCTAGGTCGCAAATCTTGATAAAACAAAGGAAGTGCGACCTGGCGACCTGGCGACTAGGTCGCTGGGTCGCAGGTCGCAAATCTGCAAAACTGGAGAAAAATGCGACTCTGCGACCTCGCGACTAGGTCGCTGGGTCGCAGGTCGCAGATTTAGCTTGCCGGGGTTTGGTGCGCGCGGCCTTGAACCCTTTTGCCCCCTTTCTCTTGGGAATTTGCAAGGTTTCTAGGGCCAGGGAGAGCTGTGGCATGATTTTAAAGAAAAGGGGATGATGCCATGGGGTGAAAAGGCAAACAGAGAGGTTTTTGGTAATTTATGCAATATGTAATGGGCAAAAATCTCAGAAAACATTAAATCATGGTCAAAAGACAATTTATAGGCTACAAGGGGAGATGGGTTTAGTAAGAAAAACATTAGAATGGAAACAGCAGGAAGAAATAGCAACTTACCCGGGAAAAACTCGTCAGTTGAGCTGTCAGAGGCGTTTTCCTTACAAATCGCCGAATGTGAATAATGCGACCTGCGACCCCCCTTTTATAGGAAGTCGCACGTGCGGGCCATTAATGTGGGTCGTTGGGTCGCAGATTCGTCAAACCTTGCGTTTTGCGACCTGGCGACCTTGCGACCTGGCGACCTGGGGTCGCTGGGTCGCAAGGTCGCTAAGTCGCGATTTTCGGAAAATGACCGGATCGCGACCTAGCGACTTGGCGACCTGGGTCGCAAGGTCTCTAAGTCGCGATTTTCGGAAAATGACCGAATTGCGACCTAGCGACCTGGCGACCTGGGTCGCAAGGTCGCTAAGTCGCGATTTTCGGAAAATGACCGAATTGCGACCTAGCGACCTGGCGACCTGGGTCGCACGGTCGCTAGGTCGCAGTTTTCATGAGTTGATGTAATGTGCGACCTGGCGACCTGGCGACCTGAGGTCGCTAGGTCGCAAGGTCGCAATTTGCATGGATGTCTACTTTTGCGACTTAGTGACTTAGCAATTTCTCTTTAGTTCTAAGGGGCCCCAAAATTTTAAAAGGGTAGTCTTTTGAGAGGGTGTTGTGGTTACAACGAGGTTTAACCTCTTATACAGCAGAAACAAGACACCCGACAAAGGTTTCCGACAAAATGCATGTACAAAGTAGCACTGTAGAAAATAACGCAGTTTACTGCAAAAATGTATTAAAAATGACTGAATATAATATATAAATGCTGAATAATATAGGGAATGGCCTTAAGCCTTCTTATTGGAGCTCCCGGAGGGAAATAGGCACCTCCTCCTGAAAGATTAGCATACAATCAAAGGATGTAGCTCTATTGTTGTTGCTCCTGCATAAAAGACACAGTTCACTAAAGGAGACTATGCTGTGGCTGAATGTAGATGAATGGCCTCAAGAAAAAGACTGAAATGAAGCTCAAATCCCTCCCCTTTGATCCCTTAAGCAAGATGATCTAAAGAGAGGATGGAATTCCCGCACAGGAATTCCTTGCACTAAGCAGTGCAGCAACTCCGGCTAAACAGCTGAAGCATGCAATTGGTCTCAAGACCAAAATAGCTGAATATATGAATGAATATCCTTTGATGCTATGCCCTCCTTTTATCTTTGGTGAGCCTCCTCACCCCGGACCCCACACAATGTTGAGGTGACTTCTTCATGAAGCTTCCTCTTTCAAACTACGCTGCCCTAGCTAGCTTCCCTCCTCTTTGTGATAGCACTGTTGACTTGGTAAACTATAACCAATCCACCTGAAATGCCTCTGTTCACACCAAGGGATCTTCAATTTGGTTCTCATATGTGTGTCTAGGCTGATCCTTGTTCACATTGAGCTAGTCTCTTTGAGTGATTTCTTCCTCCTCAAGAATGCATGTTGACTTAGTCAAACTTGACTATGTCCCCATCCAAATTGTCCTTGTTCACACTTGGAAGTGTAAAACCAGCTCCTAAGATGATCTCCTTCCTTACTAAGGTGGAATTAATTCATAGTTTTATTGTTCATGGGCCTCCTTACCCATTTATTCCTCTCCTAGGTGAAAGTAGCAAAATCTAATATTTCAAAATTGCTATGTGCAATTTTGGAACATTACACAACTTGTGATGAGACCTCCTATCTTTTAGGTAGTTCTGTATGTCTAGAAGGTCATTTCCCTGGTGTGGTAGCCATTATGGGAATGCCACTAGTTACCTCCTTATGATCATGGTAGGCTGGCTCATGATGAGACCCCCTATCCTCTCTAATATGATTTGCATATTATTTCCATATTTTTCATTATAAACTGAGGGAGGCTCATTAACTCCTTAAGAGTTAGGGATGGTGTGAGAAGTAAAAATAATGCCAATAAAATTTATGCCCTTATTCCTAAGTCACCATGAAAAAGTGAATCATCAATTGAGAGTGTAAACAGATAAACCAACATGGTATTAAGATAATGAATCATTTTATAATATGTCTAAAGAGGAGATATTTAGCAAGTCATTCTATAGATGAACCATGTCAATTTATGGAAATAAAGATACCCATCAAAGGTTCAAAAAAATAATAATGTTATTAGTATCGCTATTTTTATCTATCCTAGGTACACATTCCCCATCCAATAAGATAGTTTTCATGGAAAAATGTATGAAAAATTTGATATCAATTGGAAACAAAAATCGCAAAATTTCATTTTACTAAACAAAAATTATTAAACACACAAAAACATGGTTGTTCATTTGGTTGAATAACAGTTGTTCAATTGATTGAATAACAGCTATTAAACACACAAAAACGTGATTTTTAATTTGATCGAACAACAACTGTTAAATGGATTGAAAAACAACTGTTCAATTGTTTGAACAACAATTATTAAACACACAAAAATGTGACTGTTCATTTGATAGAAAAACAACTGTTCAATTGACTGAATAGTAGTTGTTCAATTGATTGAACAAAAATTATTAAACATACAAAATAAACATGACTATTCATTTGATCGAACAACAGTTGTTCATTTGATCAAAAAACAACTATTCAATTGGCTGAACAATAGTTGTTCAATTGATTGAACAACAGTTATTAAACACACAAAAGAAACACAACTATTCATTTGATCGAACATCATCTATTCAATTGACTGAACAACGACTGTTCAATTGATTAAACAACAATTATTAAACACACAAAGAAAGAAAAGGAAAAAAACAAGGGGAGCCTTTACATTTATACAATAATGCTTATCTAAAAAAAAAACAAATTATATGCAAGAAAATATATGCATTATTTACTACTGAAAGGAAACAAGTTTTCCAGAAAGAAAAACTGCCGGGTCATTACTCCTTGCAGCTAAAATTTTCATAGTGGGGTCGTCACGTACCTATTGGAAAAAAAATTCTTTTGTGAGTGGTTTATGATAAATACATACCCGATGTCCATTTACTCGGAAGGAAGAGCCAGAACCATCTATGGTGGTCAGAGTGAGAGTGTCATTTTTATGCACTTCTTAAATTTCATATGGGTCGAGCCATCTTGTTTGTAATTTACCTGGAAAGTCTTGAAATATGGAATCGTAGAGGAGTGACCAGTTAGCCCATTGCCGCTGAAAAATTGTGATGTTTTGTAGAGCAAGTAACTGAGATTCTTCTAGTTCGTTTATTTGCTGAAGTCTTTTAGTTTGAGCTATCTTGGGTTGTTCTAAGAGTATTTATCTTGAATTCGAAAGGAAAAATAGGTTCCTTTCCAAATAAAATTTTGTATGGAGAATATCCGGTAGTATTTCTCCAATTTGTGAGATAAACACACGAGGCATCTCGTATTTTAGCGACGGTCCCACAAATGTGTGTTGTCTTGGTCATAATTGCTTCAATGACCTTATTGGTACTTTTGACCTGCCCATTTGCCTACGGGTGATACAGAGAAGTGATTCTATGTGTGATGTGGTGGTTTCGTAGAGTGGTTGTGATCTTAAGCTCTACGAACTACACCCCTCTGTCTATTATCACTTTCTTGGGAAAACTATACTACAAAAATAATTAAAAAAGAAAAATGATCACAATTTCTTCTGTAGCTCTTGGCAAGGCTATTGTTTCAGCCCACTTTGTTACATAGTTTGTAGCAACCAGTATGTAAGCTTTCTAGTTTGATGGTGGATTGAATGGGCCAAAAAAATATAATGCCTACCGTTCAAAAGGTTCTATTACCAATTGTGGCTGCAATGACATTTTATCAGATTGACCAGGGTGGCCCATCCTTTGGTAGCTATCATAGGCTTGCACTGTTGATCGGTGGTTGTCATTGATGTCCGCCCAAGCAGCACCAGGGGCTGCCCCAATATTTCATGGGAATTTTGACCTACCAAATTAATATATTCTGGGTCAAGAATTCTTTTTTTGGTTTCTACTTGTCGATATGTTTCCGTTGATATATGGCATGCCACGTAATTCTTCACGATTTGAGAGATATTCATGTTTGAAGTTTATACCCCCAGTTAGTGGGCTAAAACCCCATAGGGTTGTGGCATGGGTCATTGAAAAGTCATAATTAATATTTTTAAGCTCCTAAAATCCCTCCCACGTTCACTTGTTGAAGCCCCTCTCAACCTAAGCATTTATATAAATTGTGATCCTCATATCCTCCTCATGCAAGGGATTTTGTTATTTGAAACAAGTCATCATGGAAGTTTCGTTCTAACGTTGTTTCTACGAAGGTTCAGAAGCTGAAGTTTTTATGAGGAAAATCTGAAATCCTGAGGAAGCAGCTGTGAAAATTTCAGATCAAGGTGCGCAATATTTTCGGAGATATGATCTATGGAAGTCAGTGTTTTTGCAGGCTCCTGAAATTCATCTCAAAGAAGTGACCTTGGTAAAATCGTCATAACTCTCTCTTGGAGTATCGGATTGGAATTTCGTAAAATGTGGTAGATAGTGCAAAGTCTTTAGTTTTTTATATATCAATTTCAGAGCCAAATGAAGAAACAATGACATGTGGCATGTCGTACAAGTTTGCTCTGCTGAAATAGTTCATAATTAGGGCATTGTGAGAGATTGGGTATAACTCTCTTTTGAAGAATCCAAATTGGGTCAGACCTATGGCATTGTAAAGAAAACTCAAAGGACTAATATATAACTGAAATCATATATTGGGGATCTGAAATAACAGACATACACCAGATTCAATATAGAGCTCCTAGAAGGCAAAGAAAAAGCTAGATCATGTGTTGTCAAGGGCTGCAAAGGACCAGACTTTCTAGGGAAGCAAAGCAAAGCAAGGTGCAAAAGAGGGTAGCATGAGAAGAGCAGCAACCAAGGTACATAAAAATAGCAAGAATTTCATCACATGAAGTCTTCAAGTGGGCAGCACTACATACAATCATTGTAAAGGTATCACTGTACTAAGCCATTGTAAATACATTATTGTACAAATTGTACTAGTGTCTATCTGCCAAGAGTTGAAGAGGCAGTGTCGGGTGGTCTAGGATCATCATTAGGTGGTTGTGTCATAGTTGGGGTTATGTTCTAGTGTGTCTTATTCTTCTACATCATTCTATATCATTGTAAAGTGGACCATTTTCCCTGGTACGGGAGTCCATTCTTCTTTTATTCTTCTACGGGGTGGTAGGGTGGTGCTAGGGTGAGTTGTAGCTCATTAGGTGTTGGGGCATCCGTTAAGTTGACTACTGAAGAATCTTGGGCGTTGGAGCATCCATCCAGTGGGAGCTAGAGAAGAATTCTTTTCTAGATTCTAGGAAGTTGGAGCTTTATTTTCAATTGGAGTTGAATATTAAAGAATTATTAGAAAAGCATTAGGTGGTTTTTGTCTCGGAGTGGGTTTCCACCTTAAAAGCTGTGTGCATTTGTGTTCCTCTTGTTTGCTGCTATCATTGTACAAACACTGATAATAATTGAAGATTAACTAATGCTCTAATTGAAAGGAATACTGATTCACCCCCCCTCTCAGTATTTCCAACAATTGGTATCAAAGCTTGGTTCCTTCAATAGCAGTTTAACAGCTGGAAGGAGGTCATGGAGCATACCAAGAATGGTGTACCTCTATTCAATGAAAATAATTATGCACTCTGGAAAGGAAGAATGGAGGTCTATCTCTTGGCGCAAGGTTACGAAGTATGAGACACTGTTCAAAATGGATTTACATCAACCACAGATGAACAAGGTAAGAAGAATTTGGTAAATGATGCAAAAGCAAAGAATATTATTATCAGTGGACTTATTGAATATGCTTATCATAAGGTGTTGGGTTGTAAAACCACCAAAAATGTATGGGACAAGCTTGAGAATATATATGCAGGTGACTCAAATGTCAAAGAAGCAAAGCTTCAAATCTATAGAGAAAAATTTGAGCAACTCAGAATGAAAGAAGATTGCAACATTGCTGCATACTTTCAATATGTTGATGAAATAACCAATACTCTAGAAGGATTGGGAGAGCCAGTTGATGAGAAGACTATTATACGGAAGATTCTTAGAACGTTACCAGGGAGATTCAACCCAAAGGTATCGATCTTAGAATACAGTGCAAATCTGGACAAACTCAGCAAAGAGGAATTACATGGAGTTCTCATAGCATATGAAATGAGACTTGATGAAGAAGAAGGTACTTCGCATCTAGAAACTGCGTTCGTTGCATCTAAGAAAACCAATAAGGATAAACAACCTTCAATTGAAAATACATGCACCTGCAAGTGTGAAGAAAAAGGAGATGATGAAGAAGGTCTTTCAGATGAAGAATATGCTTACTTCACAAGAAAACTAAAAATTGGTAAGGGACAATTCAAAGGTAAACTTCCATTGATATGTTTCAGCTGTAATGAGGTTGGGCATTTTGCAGCAAAATTTCCAAATAGAAGTAATGGCAACTCAAAAGGAAAGAAAGGCTTTAAGAAATTCAACAAGCAAGGATCCAAAAGGAACTTTCTCTCTAAAGAAGATAGCTCATCATCCGATGAAGACAATGATAGCGAAGAAGAAGCCAATGAGAGAGTATTGTTTATGGCCAAGCACAATAAACCCAAGCACAATAAACAAGAGGTATCAAACAACGAAGAAGAAGGATGGACCATAGAAGAATTTTATGAGGAAGCAATCAAGCTTATAAAATATCTCAAGGCAGAGAAGATCCATTCCAAAACTCTTGAAGAACAAGTTCAAGGTCTCAAAATTGAAGTTGAAGAACACAAATGCATTGAAGAGTCACTTCAAAAGAAGTTGGAAGAAAGCAACCAAGAAAGGGAAGAATTAGAAGCCAAAGTAGTCTCGCTGCGTGAGGAAGTGAAGAAAGGAAAAAATATCCAAAACTATGCCAACAGCTCAAGGGCATTGGAAGAACTCATCAACAATCAATGATCTTACAACGACAAAACTGGCATCGGTTACAAAGAAGAAGAAGCAGGACCTTCTACAACAAAATACAATGAACCTATGAGATCTGACATGCATGTAGACTTCATTGGACAAGATTCACAAGAACAACCTTGGAAGACAATTCCTCGACGAAAATTTCCATCCAGGTACCAACATATTTTTTATGGCTACTATTATTCATGTGGAAAATTTGGTCATAAAGATGTAGAATGTCGCACGTACCCTAGGAACGAATACAATTCCAGGAGATCTGTCAAATATGAACCTCCCAGGGCTCAGCGAAACATCAATAGATTTGAACATTTAAGAAATAATATTGAATGTTACAAATGTCGAAACTTTGGACACATAGCCAAAGACTACAGACTTGAAAATCCTCCAGAAGAATCTTCGAAGCCACAGAATGAACGAACATGGAAGAAGAAGAAGAATGATAATTGTGCTCTCGCTCTCAAGGCTCAAAAGAACAAAGATGTTTGGTATGTTGATAGCGGTTGCTCAACGCATATGACTGGAGATAGAAATAAATTTGTATCTCTGAAAGAGAAGAAGGATGGAACCGTGTCCTTTGGAAATGATGGATCTTCAAATGTTATAGGATCAGGTACTGTCACTCTCGGAAGCAAATATTCTCTAGCCAATAATGTTCTACTAGTTGAAAACATGAATCACAATCTGCTCAGTGTTGGACAAATGTGTGATCAAGGACACACAATACTATTCAACTCCACGAAATGTGAAATCAGGAAAGGCGTGTGTGGTGAAATTGTGGCTACAGCAAGTCGAGCTCCAAACGACATATATGTTTTGGATGAAGCAACTAAAGCATGTCTAATAGCTAAAGAGGATGATACAATAATTGGTAGCAATGATGATCGACTAAGTAAGAAGTTTGCTACAAAGGTGCAAAGTGATTTCAATATGTCTTTACTTGGTGAGCTGACATACTTCTTAGGGCTTCAAATATCTCAGCAAGAGAAAGGAATATTTATATGTCAAGCCAAGTATATCAAGGAAATTCTCAAGAAATTTAAAATGGAATATTGCAAACCCATCCTTACTCCAATGGTAACAGGTTGCAAATTAAGCATAGACGACTCATCTAAGGATGTGGATCAAAGGTTGTACAAATCTGTGATTGGTAGTCTTCTATATGTAACAGCCTCCCGGCCAGATGTTATGCAAGCAGTTGGACAAGTAGCAAGATTCCAAGTAGCACCAAAACAATAACATATTAAATATTCGCCAGCATTGGAATATCTTCGCCAGAAGCTTGGGATTCTCCCAAGTTCTCATTAGATTTTCCTTATTCAGAATATAAAGGGGGGGTGGAAGTAGATTACAGGTCTGCAGGACGGTTGCATGTCAGGGGGAGTGGAAGTGTGTACAGGTCTGCAGGATGGTTGTATTTCAGAGGGAGTTACCCTTTTCCATCGATGTCAAAGGGGGAGAGAATGTTGTAGGTGTTAGCCACCTATGAAATTTTTGACAAGCAAACAAGTGGCTAAAATGTTTCTGAGCCTTCAAGAAATAAATTTCCTCTGAAAAAATATCATTCTTGAAGCCTCCTGTGTCTTTTTCCCGTTGAGGAACCTTCACTGTTGTTTCCATTATAAAGCCCTGCTGTTCTGTG
>JAXQQM020062674.1:0-53447 GCA_034641835.2 Pinus albicaulis | reverse complement strand
AGTGGCTCCACTTGGGGATGGCACTTCTGTTTAGGGAAGTTTCAACACCTATCACTAGTAGCCTGGTCCATTGGTTGATCCCACAACTTGTATCTTGATCTGTCAAACAACTTAGTGACTGACAACTAGCTAATTGTTCCTCTTGAATTTGACTGATAAAAATAGACCACATGCTTGGCTAGCCAACTCATTATCATACTGAAATCTGAACTGAAACTAAAATTGAACTTATCCACTGCAATCCATCAAGCTGAACATACTACTGCACCTTGAAAACTTGAATGGTGAGACCAGAACCTTGGTGGCATTGAACTTAAATCAAAACTAAAATTCTAAAAGATGCTCAAAGTGCTAAACTTATTTTCACACCCAATACTTTAGTGTGTTTGGTGCATCGTATATGGCCGAAATCACACCAATCCATGGGTAGGTGTGGTTTACCCACCTAAGTTACCGGTAACAGGTGCAAAAAAGGAAAGAGCCAAGCATGTTAGTGAACAAGTTAAGAATCATAAACATACTAGATAGAGAAATATATGCATATATAAAATAAAACTAAAATAAAACTAAAATAAATAAATAAAAGCTATGAATATAGTCAAACGAGGCGAAATAATCCTAACGGTGGATCTTCGACCCCTCTTATTGTGAATCTTGGTAGGAGGCGGACATGAAAATTTAACCCTTGCGAAAGGGCCCACAGAACATGGGTTCTAAGTCCTGATGCAAGGATTTTTTTACCCCAAGCTTGCCTCGGTGCAAATTCACCCTCTCTCTCTCCTGTGGTGAACTGAAATTGTTGGATGGCCAACAATTGAGTCCCCTCTATCTTTAGCTCCGGATCACGCACTATTGGTATTGCTTGGGCAATTCTGGCCAGCATAACAATGTGTTCACAAGTTCCTCACCTCATGGTGGTCTTATATAGAAGAATTCAAATCCTCCTTCCCTTTCTTGGTACATTGTGGATGGTGACCCAAGAGAGGGGTGTGATTCCTTTGTGTGCTCCAAATATTTCATTGTGTGCTCACTTGATGTTTAAGGAGGCGTTGGTGGCTATCCCTAGGCGGCTTCAAGTGAGGAACCACTTGTCCTATGCTTTGTGTGGTCTCGAAAAGTGACATTTCGCCACTCTCGGGATTGCGCACATTTCGGGTCATAAGGTGCGTAAAGGCGCTCTTCACGAAGGATAATGCGCGCAAAATCATTTATGACTTGCTCAAATTTGATTTTCCTCAGACCTTAAAGATTTTTAAATACTTTCCAGATTCTGTAATGTCTTCTAGCCCTATAAATCCTTCTACTTGACATTAAATAATGTCGTATTCTGCTTGTACGATTTTCCAGTGTTAACAGTTGCCCCTAATGTGTGAGGTCTAGGAAGAACTATATAGCCGAAATACATTATAGTTTCGTTTCTGTATATCGTGTGTAGAGAGAGATAGAGACATGCGTGAAGCTTGGAATTGGAAACACCCAGCACCGGTTCCAAGAATGACCATGTCCTAAGGGACCCCTGTAAGAAAATATAATACAATACATATACAAATTTTCTACGAGGTGGGTATGTCCCATGCTCATGATGCTATGGTTAGTTAAACAAATATATTTGACAGATATATGTTCTGTCTGTATCACTGATATGGTAGTGATCTGGTGGTTGCTGACGCTGACTGTGCTGACGCCCTCAGGGTGTTTTATTTGACAATATGTGGAATGTGGTACTTGTATGCGCAAACTTGGAATGGCATATAGCTACGCCTTATACGCATAAGCCATTGTTTGGGACCATCCGTGTAAGAATTGTTGAAAGAGACACTTATGAAGGCACGAGTCTTCGATAAATTGGATCAGGTGTAATTGTTGTACGGTATGATACCATCTTGACATGAAATCTTTACTTGTAGTCAAATGTCAAGAGGATAAATGACATCTATGGGAAATGATGTCTCCCATAGTGCCACCCAAGGATGCCTCTTTTATGGAAATGGGTAATCCAAGGTACCGCTTCCTTTTTGGAGAATAGGTGTTAAAGTCGATAAAAATGAAGCCTCAAACGACCGAGGGGCCGCCGACATGAGGGGTCGGGGACCTGGATGTGATGGGTTTAACATAGGCATGTTAGTGAGGGGTGACTGAAAATTGATGATGGGGATTCAGTGGCCCAAGGTTGGAGTACACTAAGTAGCTTGGTGGCAGTCATAGTTACTTTTGATGGGGAAATCCCTAGAGTCGGTAGGACTTCCAGGGCGGGTATAAAATGGCTATGAATGTTCTAGTGGCTTGTGCGTGGGGGTGTAATACTCCGACCAAGGGTGTTTAGGGACTGCTGCCATGGGAGAAAAATATGGATGAGAGGGTGGGGATGTAGTGCCATAGTTTGTGGTCTTTGTACACTTACCAAAAGAATAAAATAATGGGGTTTGGTTTGTACAAAAACAGAGCAGGGTACCCCAAAACATGAATGAAAGTGTTAATCAGATGTTGTGAGGAAGGTACTAATGAGGGTGGGGCCCATTTGGTTAGTCTACATGTGTGGTGTATCCACCTAATAAATTCTAATATGCCTAGTGGTGGCCATTGGTTGTTAAGCCCTCAAAGAACCTACTCATTACCAAAGAAAATTCTTAAAACTCCATTTTTTTTCCACATCATCTCAATTCTCCATTTTCACCCTTTTTCCATTTCACAAATCCCTCTGTAAACCTTCATTTAACCTTCAAAATCACTCTAACCCTCTTTCTAGCTTATTACCTCCCCCTGTTTTGGCTTTAAAATCCTCTTTTTAGCCTATCGGAACTTTGTTTTGGCCTTAAAAATCACTATTTTTAGGCCTAAATCAGTCTATTTGCATTATAGGGTACTTAATCCCCCGAGGGCTTATGTCCTCTAGCCCCTTCCTCCATGCATCCTTAACCCCGCAATCAGGCGCTTAAAACACAAAGCCTCCATGCAAAAAACCCATTTTCCCTTTGTTTTTTTTTTCTCCGACCTTTCCTCTCAGGACAGATCATGACCATTGATCTGAGAAGATCAACGGTCGTCGTGTGTTTTCTCCCATCTGCCTAATCACTTACCTCCCTTTCCTCCTTTCAAATAGCCTGCCCCATCTTTCGATCTCCGCCGTCCGATCGGGAGATCTAACGACCAGGACTAAACCCGATAGACCCGACTCCTTTGGGACCTACCTCCCGCCTCATAAAATACCTATCCACTTATGCATTGCCACCTATATTCCACTATCGCTCCTTCCGTGCAACTTTCCCATCGCATGTGATCCACACTGTCGGATCTGGAGCCTCTCATCCGAAGGAAAACGATGCATTTCGAAAATTTGTTGCGCCCCAGAGTTAACGCCAAAATTTTTTGCGAAAAGAGCATTTTTAGGAGGGATAGGTGTCAAAAGGTGTATGGAATCGCATTCCCTCCACTCAAAACCGTCTCGCCCCATTTTATTTTGCAAACACCATCCCGGTTTTTGCCATACCACCCTTCACAACGTGAGTTTAGCTTTTATTCCTTGTCGTCGATCTCCAAGATCGCACGGCCCACGTTATATCGCGATGTCAAACGCATTTTTTCCCCATCTCGCTCCCAAACGACTTCATCAAGCAATATCCACCGTAGATCATCTTGATCTAATGGTTCATGTTTATCCTCGCACCCAAATCCTCCTGAACCTGGTTAGCTGCTCTGCCAGGGTTTGCTTCACATTTTCTACTGCAATCTTGTTTCGCCTCACTGCTCCTCCACCCTCGCAAGCCTCAAGATTTATATAACATGTTTAAATTGTCTCTTTGCAGGTTCTGCAATGATTTTGCTTAGTTTTTCTTACAGTCACAGAGGTGACAAGAATGATAAAGCACAACGACCATACAACATGAGTCAAAGCATATAGGGAAGCGCCCGGGTTTAGCTTGTTTTATCTAAGATCTGGGTTATTGACCTTAACACAAAACCCTGCAGTACCCCCTATAACCTGTATATTCACAAACACAGGTGCGCAGAAGTTTAAAGTGTATTAGAGCATAATTAAAGGCTTAAAGGCATAATATTGAAGGCTAAATGAAGCCTAAACACAATCAGAGCCAAATCAATAGAAACAGTTCGAGTAGATCAACAAAGAAGGAGCACAATCAGGCTTAAATAGTTTCAAGTACAGAGGGACAAAGCAGTTATTGGCACAGAACGTTGACTGACACATACAGCCTACCTCCATGCACAGAAAACATCCCAGCAGTTACCACATTAAAGAAAAACACCACAAACTGTCAAAGCAGTTATTTGGAATTATGGGGGACCTCAAAACCCATGCTTGCACTTAACTTACACCAGGAAAATGACAGTACTACTGCAGATAGTATTTCTTCCCAAAGGACACTCTATAGGGTGTTTTATGTCATGTCAAAGGAACCTCAACAAGCTACATATTTATTGATCTTGACAAGATTATTAAAATGTTGAACAAAATGGGGCATTAAAACTTTCATGATGTTCATTCAAGCTTTCCTCCTATTTTTCCTCATTTTCCTATAAATACTCTTCGAAGTCTCATTAGCAGGTTGGCATTTGGTGATTTCTAAAGTAACACATATTTCTTCTTTGAAGAAGGATTGGTGATATGAAAGAGTGTGAAGATCTTTGTTTTTCGGTTGTGAAGGAGGCTAGACCCGGTGGATCCACGAAACTTGGTTTTGGTGAAGTACTTATTGTTAATGTTATTTCCTGTTTTCCACTTTGTTCCATCATGCTTTGCTTACAGTAGGATAAAAAGTTTAGGCAGAGAAATGTATCTTAGAAGCACCTCTGACCTGTTTATCCTTCATTGTTTATATGTTTTCCACTATTGAACATGACAGAGTAGTCTAATAGCTCTCTTGAATATTCAGTTTGTTTTATTTCAGAAATGGTTAATTCAGTTGTGCTAAAGACTGTTTAGGCGTTCCCTCTTTCTTTGCCACTGAATATTGTATCTGAAATCTCCCTTTAATTATTAATGCTTGCAGTTTGACAAAGAGGCCTGTTTCAATCATACCCTCTGTTTCTTACTGTAATTATTGTGTTGAGAGTCTCTATAATTGCAGTCCTAGATGTCTAAGGTGTTCCCTCTTCTTTGAATGCAATTGTATGTCCTTGTTGATTTAAGCTCTCAACAGTGAACTTATAGGAGGAAATAGGGCGTTCCCCAAATCCTTTAAGTCATTAAGAGGGTTTTCCCTGAACTTATAGGAGGAAATAGGGCGTTCCCCTGAATTTCTTTTTTCTTTGAGTGTTATATTGATTAAGTCCAAAACAGTGAGCTTACTGGAGGAAATAGGGCATTCCCCGAATCCTTGAAGTCATTTGTGAAAGGGTTTAGTTTGCTTTTCACACTTAGTCCTTAAGTTCATCCCATTTCACCTATATTATTCAACATATCCCTGACCAAGTTAGATTTTCCCTTTGGTTTCCCTCCCTTCTCAGTCAGAACAATTTGGACTCTCACATGACTCCATTGCCCAATGGCTTGTAGATTCCCATGCTCTATCTATACTGAATGAAACCTATTTGTCCAACCAAACAAAACAAACAACCATGCACCATCATAACTAGCCTAAAATCAACTACCAAAACTTTCAAGACACATCCTTATAAAAAAATTGAGAGATCCCTCTCTGAGACTAGGAGGGCTAGATCCTAGAGCTCTAAAGATTGGTTCTGATGTTGCCTTGTCTTTTGATTAGCCAATCTATCAAAACACAGGACCCCAACATAATGGCGATCACGGTGGGACCTACTGAGTATATGATAGTCTAGCTAACTCTTGTGCACTCTTTAGTCCTACAAATCTCTAAGAAAATCAGTTAGTGAGTCATAGAGTAGACTCTGTTTGTTTGAACACCTTAGCTAAGTGTAAGATCAGACATAGGACACTCTCATAACCATAAAAATATACAAAACCCAAAAATATTTCAGATTGGCTTCATAATAAGAGTGGTGGTGGAACCATAAAACATTTTTACCTTCACAAAAAGCTAAAACTTCCACCTAGCGACTCCATTAGCCCCAGTAGGCCTATTACCCATCTAGGTCTCCAGATCTCTTTAGGACTGTGTTAACCAGCCTTGAAGAAATTGAGAAGCCTAGTCCCATATTAGATAAGACATTCTGAGAGGCCAAACTTTCAAGACATTTCCTACAAACTCCAGCCTCTCTCAATTTTTGAAGAGTAGTCAAGCTTCACATAGGATCAACACTAGATCCCATCCAGACCCTGATCCTCCTACAATAGTTGACAATCCAGAAAGAATTCTGTGGCAGACTTCTAGAGCTGGAAAATTAGCTGCTGATAGGAAAATCCCAAGAACAAAATCTCTCCCTGAAAACCTTGCTGTCTTGGAGGATTTACACTTTGACTTACATCATACTAAGAACATCTTTAGAACCAGATCTCAAAGTGTTTTAAACCAAATTTATTTTGAAACTACAGGTTTGCAGCAGAGCTTTAGTAGGGAAGCTTCACCTTCTACTCCTCCTGATTCACAACTTCTCCACCACTTTAGCCTCTTTCATAACCAATCTTCTCAAAACTAGTTTGTGGGCCCAAGTGTTTCTTCCACTCTAATCCATACCACCACTACCCAAAACACTCCATTGTAGCCCACTTCCTTGTAAATCCACCCACTGCAAATCCACCTTTCTTTCCAGCCATGGAAACATGGTATGCCCCATTAGTGTTACCACAACCTCTGGCTCCCTTGCCAAATGATTATCAGTCTAAAATTCCCCATATCACTAAATCTACCACAGCTCAACAACATATAGATAGGATGTAAGATTCTTTGATTATATGGAAATAGAATATGAGACCATTAAGATGAGAAATTTTTCTCAAATTTTAGGAGGAGTAGTAAAGAAGTGGTTTAAGGGCTTAACTCCTAATAGCATCAATGACCTTCCCTCTTTGCATCAAAAATTCAGAAAAAAAATGGGAGATCAAAAGCAACCCTCTCCAAATATTAGTAGAGTATAACAGTCTTAAAAGAAATCAGGGAGAGAGTGTTCAGGATTACTCCACCAGGTTTAACAGTATCTACAATGCTCTTCCACCTCACATGAAACCTCCCCAAGGTATGGCCTTAGTGAGATATCCTGAAGGTTTCGATGCTGATATGGCCTATCAACTAAGGGAGAGAGATTATTTAACTCTAGAAGACATGCAGAAGGGAGCGGTGAGTGTAGAAGCAAACTTAATTGAGAATAGAGCTAGGTTGAGATCAGAGAAGAGGGTAACTTATAAATATGATTCTGCACCCTCAACCTCATCCTCTAATACCAAAATTGACAACCTAGTGAAGGTAATGGAGAGAATGCTTGAAAAGATAAACTTGAGTGATAGAGTGCCACCAAGAGAACCCCAAAACAACTTCCAAAATAGAAATAGAAATCAGAACTTTAGAAGAGAAAACAATCAAGATAGGCAAAGAGATAATGACCAACAAATTAGACCTCCCTTCCAACAAAACTACGTAGATCAAGAGGAAGAAAGGGAGATTGAAGGATTGGGAGAAACCCATGTAAACTTGATTGGATCAGACAATGAGGATAATGTTTACCTCACTAAATAAGAACAATTTTTCTTCTCCTCATAACCAAAAGAATACACATATAAGGAGTTTGAAGATTATAGATTGGGGTTTGAGAATGTAATCATGGAGGTACACAAACACTATGATCTAAGAAGCAAAGGGAACATAGATAATCCAAATGGCAAAAATACTAGCTCTGATGTTAGGAAAAATACAGAAAATCAGCATAAGAAAGCAGTAGAGAAAACCCACATTTTGGCTAAGAAAACAGATTTAAACAAAGAGAAAAGTAGTCAGCCAAATGCGGAACAGATTTCCCCTAGTACTTCTGCTAGTGGCCCTATTAAAACAGCCCAGATTGACAGACCTAATAAAACTCAACAAATCAGAATTGCTGAAAGAAATTCAATTAAAAAAACAGATGTAAATACAACAAAATCAATTATTCCTTTCAGCCTTGAGGGAGAGATTTCAAAGATTAAAATTAACATACCTCTGGCTGAATTAGTGACTCAGGAAGTGTACAAAAACTAGGTCCTAAAAGCTCTGAATATAAATCTTGATACTGATACTTTGAACTTGACAGATGAGCATTGGGGCCCTTGTTTTTTGTTTAAGTTTTGAATTTTGAACTTGGACTCTTTTTGAGTTGCGGAGGGAATACACATAGCTAACGCGACCGCACCGCGCGACCAGGAGTTGCGGAGCTACCAAGGCGGTGCGGAAGCACTTGATAACTGAAGATGGAACAGAAAGAAGTACAGATGAAAGAGATACAGCAGCAAACAAGAAGTAGAACATGCAGACATCAGAAGAGAAGTCGGGAAAAGTCAGAGCAAAGACGCAGAGAAGCCGCCAGTCGCGACGAGCGGGTGAATAAAAGGAAATCACCCGGCTGAAGAAGGGAGGTTGGTTGATTGGTTGATCGGTTGCTGTTGCGGGATGATTGAATGCAGGAGCAGCCGCGGAGGAATCAGACTTGTTCTCTCAATTGGTCTCTACTCTCTATGCTTTGTATTCTCTGTTCTTAGATCCATCTGTATCTGATTTATGAGTTATCAGAGAAGAAAGTTGTGTAATCATGTACTTGGCTGAAGAATAATATAAGGAAGGATTGTTGTCTCTATGTTTTGGGTTACGGGTTATGATGTGTTTACACTGCTTTAAAATTTTTAAGTTGCGACTGTCTGTATACTTGATTGGTGATCTTGCATGAATATTCTGGTATATGTAATGGATTCTCTTTCTTTCTGTGGTTGCGGGTTTATTCCTCGTCTGTGATTTCTTCCCCTTTCCCATTTGGTCGCGGCACGCCTCGGGTGAGACGCTCTGTTCTTCCAGAGCAGGGTGAAAATGCCGGCGTGTTACTAGACTACACCGGACCCTTGTTGGCCACAACCCTGTGGACCTGGGTCTTGCCCGCGAGACCTTATTTTTCGCCCCATTAGTGTAGCGGCATGGTATACCCCATTAAGACCTTATTTTTCGCCGTAATGATGTACCGAGCTTTGGAATGGCGAGCAACTGGTGCAATGGGCCCTACAAAATCGACAGCCCACTTCTCAAATGGCCGCAACACATGCACGGGGTGTAGCGGAAGCTCATCTCTGTGCGAAGGCCGTCCCGTCCTCTGACAAATATCGCAACGTTTCACATAGGCCTTACAATCTGCATGCACCGTCGGCCACCATAGGCCAGCTTGAAGTACCTTCCTTGCGGTGGGTTTAGCCCCCACGTGTCCGCCCGCAACTCCACCGTGACATTCCCACATCACCGCTTCCCGTTCATGGTCAAGAACACACCTGCGCAACACCTCATCCAGGCCCAGCTTGTACAGCTGCCCTGCGATCAGTTGATAATCGGCCGCCCGGACAACCAAGTGGCGTTTCTGAAGCGGCGTGTAATCTTCGGGGCACTGTCCTGTGGTCAGATACGTGGAAATGTCAGCCAGGTAGTCTGGGACCGCTTCAACGCGAAACAGATCAGCATCCGGAAGCTGATCATCTAACGGACCATCGTTTTCCCCCGACTCCAATCTGGATAAATGATCAGGCCCGACCTTTAGCCGGCCCGGTTTAACAATTACATCGAACGTAAACCCTAATTTATTCCACCCATTAGGAACCCCAGTCCCGTTATTTTTTTCTTAATGAAGATGAAGTCACCCAAACAAAGGAAGAAGATGAGTAGGACATTAATGCACCAGAGCATTCAGAATTGTCTTCCTCTCAACCTCTAGATATCTCAACTTCCAGCAGCCTAGAGCAACACAAAACAAATGAGAATGAAACATAAACACTTTGGAGAATGAGCTTTGATGGCTCTTGCAGTAAAAATAGTGCAGGATCTGGTGTATGGATACACAACAAAAACAAAGGACATGCATGCAAATTATATTTTCATGCACTAACAACATTACAGAATATGAAGCCCTTCTCCTTGGCCTGCACATACTTAAAGAGTTAAAGGCTAAAAAGATATCAGTACAGGGAGATTCTGAGTTAATTATCAGAAAAATCAAAGGGGAATATTCGACCAAAAACCCCAAACTCAGAGAATATAGAAACAATGTTTTAGATCTCCTGAAAACCTTCGAAAAATATGAGCTTATGTTCATACCAAGAGCCCAAAATCACCTGGCAAATGAACTGGCTTTTACTGCTAGTAATTTCCAAATACCGCAAATCGATGAGCAATTCATTATAAAGGTGAAAAATAGACCAGCAGTGCCTGATAACGAGGATCATTGGCAGGTGTTTGAAAATGATAAACATATAGAATATTTCCTGCAGTCAAAAAATGAGTTTTCCTCAGCATCACCAAGTTCCAACCATGAAAAAGAATGTTTAAACAAGGAAACAATTCCTGAAACAAATTCCTTTTTTCCTTCTGATATAAATCAGTTTGATCATCTTTTCAAAGCAAAATTATCTGATGATCCAAACCAAAAGGACCTCGAATT
This sequence comes from Pinus albicaulis, assembly GCA_034641835.2. Taxonomy (NCBI): domain Eukaryota; kingdom Viridiplantae; phylum Streptophyta; class Pinopsida; order Pinales; family Pinaceae; genus Pinus; species Pinus albicaulis. The sequence continues at coordinate 42,917 of JAXQQM020062674.1, read as the reverse complement.
TCTAGAATGTAAAGGGAATACCATACCCAAAGGCCTTGCTCCATTAGAACAACTCTTTGATTTCAACAATGTGGCTAAGGAACCAAAGGCAGAAACCATGGAAACTAATGTGGAAGAGCACAACATAGGCAACCCAACTGAGCCTAAAATGATTAAGTTATCTAGCACCCTTCCTACCCACATAAAACATCAATAGATAGCAATATTCAAAGAGTTTATAGATGTTTTTGCATGGGATTATAAAGATTCGAAATCATATGACACCAGCATCATTCAGCACAAGATCACTCTTAAGGAAAACCAGAAACCTTTCAGATAGAAATTAAGGAGGATAAACCCTATTTTATTGCCTGTAGTAGAAAAAGAAATTAGGAAGATGTATGATGCAGGGATCATTTTTCCTCTCAGATACTCAGACTGGGTTTCCAATCTAGTATCTGTCAAGAAGAAAATAGGGGAGATCATGTTGTGTATTGACTTCAGGAACCTTAATAGAGCCTCTCTGAAAGAAAACTACCCCTTGCAAAAAATAGACCATATTCTTCAAAGGGTAGTTGGGTCAAAAATAATATCATTATTAGATGGGTTCTCGGGTTATAATCAAGTGTTAGTCCTCCCAAGTGATCAGCATAAAACAGCCTTTACCACACCTTGGGGGACATTCATGTATGTTAAAATGCCATTCGGTTTGATGAATGTAGGGGCCACTTTCCAGAGGGCCATGGACATAGCCTTCTCAGAAGACATAGGCTATTTGATAATAATTTACCTTGATGATATTACTGTTTTCTCCAAGACTGATGAAGAACATTTGGAATATCTAAGGAAGGTTTTTGAGAAATGCAGAAGGTTTGGCTTGTCTTTAAATCCCAAAGAGACACTCTTTTGCCTCTAGGAAGGAAAGCTTCTGGGTCACATAATCTCTGAAGAAGGGATCAAAATATATCCTAAAAGAATTGATGGCATACTGAATACCAGCCACCTTATAAATCTCAAAGAATTACAGTCTTTCATTAGAAAGATTAATTTTTTGAGAAGGTTCATCCCCAACCTTGTTGAGATATTAAGAAACATCACTAACATGCTCAGGAAATAAGTAGGTGTTAAATGGACAATGCAAGCTAAACAATCATTCGAACTAGTAAAGCAAGCCCTTACTCAAGCACCAGTCCTTATTAGTCTTGATTTCACCAAATATTTTTATATTTTTTCCTTTGCATCTGAACATACAATAGCTGCAGTATTGTTGCAAAAGAATAGCATGGGGCAAGAACAACCCATATCCTTCTTCAGTAAAGCCTTAAGAGATGCCCCACTGAAATACAATATCATGGAGAAGCAAGCCTTGGCTCTGGTAAAAGCATTAAAGGATTTCAGGGTGTACATTTTACATTCACATATCATTGCCTTTGTGCCACACACCGTAGTTAAAGATATTCTAAGTCAAGACCCTGATGGTAAAAGGGGAAAATGGATTACCACTATTCTTTAATATGACTTAGAAATTAGGCCTACTAAACTCATCAAGGGACAAGGATTAGCAAAACTCATGGCTGAGTCTAACTTCAAAGCTCTAGATATGAACATGGTTGATGCCTTGGAAGAAATAGAAGAGTTCCCAACACCATTTACTGAAGAAACATTCATGAATTATCCATGGTATGTTGGCATTATGTATGTGTTGCTTTATTTAAATGCTCCTCCTTCCTTGTCAAAAACAAAAGCCAAATTTGTAAAACAGAAGGCTTTAAATTATTTCATGATAGATGGAGTCTTATATTAGAAAAATGTTGTTAGGATACTACTAAAATGTTTACTTGGGATACATAAATGGATCCTCACAGCCACTGATTATTTTACCAAATGGATAGAGGCCATACCCACTAGGAATACTACTGACTTTGTCATTATCAAATTCCTTGAGACCAACATATTGTCCATATTTGGCTGTCTTAGGAAAATAATCACAGACAATGTTGTTGCCTTTAAATCCAATAAAATGGTTGATTTCTACCATAAATATTAGATCACCTTGGGCCACTCCACTGCCTATTACCTCCAAGGAAATGGACTTGCTGAATCCTCAAACAAGAGCCTGATAAACATCGTCAAAAAGATGTTGGAGCAGAACCAGAAAGCATGGCACAGTAAGCTTGTTCATGCCTTGTGGGCTGACAGGTTAACCACCAAAAAGTCAATCAACATGTTCCCCTGTCAACTGGTCTATGGCATGGATGTTGTTTTCCCAACATCCTTAGGGGTTATAGTCATGAAACTCCTTCAGGAAGTCCAAGTTGAAGAAAATGATATGCAGAGAAGGATGCAGCAGACCAGAGAGGAAGTTTATCAGAGAACTCAAAAATTTGAAGAAAACATCAAAAGGTTATTTGACAGGAGGACTAAAGAAAATGACTTCCAAGTTGGTAATGTGGTTCTCAAATGGGATTCAAGGAGGGAAGAGAAAGGAAAACATGGTAAGTTTCAAAATCTGTGGAAAGGGCCCTACATTATTCATTCCATAAGAGGGCATAATGTGTTTTTCCTGCAAGAACTAAATGGTGAAGAAGTGTTAGGAGGTCATGTCAATGGCAGGATGCTTAAACACTATTTTTGTCAAGAGTCTTAGTTTCATAGTTTTTTATCCATTGTACATACCATTTGCATCAAGAAAAATACAAAAACAATAGAAAAAAAAAACAAAAGAGGGCAGGAATAAAACAAGAAAGGTATAGCCCCATACCAAAAAAGAGAAATAATGTCTGAAAGTGTGCAAGCTCAAATGCCACTACTTTAAGGAGCACTACTGTCGAATCATACAGCCTAATCATGATTGGGCATATTTCAATTTAATGCTGATAGGATAGTGAAGAATATTTTCCAAACTGTTTAATCTTGGCTTATCAGTAGAACAGATTAGGATAGAAGAAAGAAAGGTTCAAACATGCTGAAAATCTGAACCTAGAATCATAAGAAAATATGGCTCTAATTCTCTCAAGACTTGAGCCAAAGAGAAGAAGAGAATTGGTTCTAACATGCTCAAAACTTGAACCAGCAAAGTAAAAGAGAACAGCTCTAACAAGAACAAAACCAGAGCTAAAATGAAGAAATAAAGGTGACTCTAAAAAGCTCAAAATCTGAGTCACAGCAAGAAGGAAGAATGTTTTTTATTTTCAGATCTTTAAACCTTCCAAGTTTTGTTTTAATTTCTGCTAGTTTCAATTCATGTGCAGCTTGTCTTTATGCCATGGACCCACAGCAAATCAAACAATCTAATCTTGGTTTGAATGTGTTTTTCAATTTCTGTCTTAGAATATAGAAAATGAAAATCTGTCAGACTGTTTAATCCTGACAGATATTAGATTAGGTAGAGAAACTTATGAGTTCAACTGCTTAATCTGAACTCATGGAGAAATAAGGGTAGCATTAGATAGGTTTATTTTTCTGTTTGCAAAATAAAATGTTGAAAAAAGAGTTTTCCAGCCCAAGTGCACTCAAAGGAAGAAGAAAAAGTTAGGACAAGTAGCTTTGGGTAGGTAGAAATGTTTGTTTCAAAGAGATCTCATGTTGCAGGTCACTAAAAGAACTGCCAATATGCAAAGGTACCAGCAAGAAAGCAAAGAATTTTTCCCAATGGAATGGAACTGGTCTGCTTAATCCAGATATTACTGAGGTTCTGGACACCTAAAGGGAAAGTTGTCCTCCCCAAATGGAGCCATTGTTAGCCACCTATAAATTCTAATATGCCTAGTGGTGGCCAAACTGGTTGTCAAGCCCTCAAGAACATGCTCATTACCAAAGAAAACCGCTTAAAAACTCCATTTTCCCATCATCTCAATTCTCCATTTTCACCCTTTTTCCCTTTCACAAATCCCTCTGTAAACCTTCATTTAACCTTCAAAATCACTCTAACCCTCTTTCTAGCTTATTACCTCCCCCTGTTTTGGCTTTAAAATCCTCTTTTTAGCCTATCGGAACTTTGTTTTGGCCTTAAAAATCACTATTTTTAGGCCTAAATCAGTCTATTTGCATTATAGGGTACTTAATCCCCCGAGGGCTTATGTCCTCTAGCCCCTTCCTCCATGCATCCTTAACCCCGCAATCAGGCGCTTAAAACACAAAGCCTCCATGCAAAAAACCCATTTTCCCTTTGTTTTTTTTTTCTCCGACCTTTCCTCTCAGGACAGATCATGACCATTGATCTGAGAAGATCAACGGTCGTCGTGTGTTTTCTCCCATCTGCCTAATCACTTACCTCCCTTTCCTCCTTTCAAATAGCCTGCCCCATCTTTCGATCTCCGCCGTCCGATCGGGAGATCTAACGACCAGGACTAAACCCGATAGACCCGACTCCTTTGGGACCTACCTCCCGCCTCATAAAATACCTATCCACTTATGCATTGCCACCTATATTCCACTATCGCTCCTTCCGTGCAACTTTCCCATCGCATGTGATCCACACTGTCGGATCTGGAGCCTCTCATCCGAAGGAAAACGATGCATTTCGAAAATTTGTTGCGCCCCAGAGTTAACGCCAAAATTTTTTGCGAAAAGAGCATTTTTAGGAGGGATAGGTGTCAAAAGGTGTATGGAATCGCATTCCCTCCACTCAAAACCGTCTCGCCCCATTTTATTTTGCAAACACCATCCCGGTTTTTGCCATACCACCCTTCACAACGTGAGTTTAGCTTTTATTCCTTGTCGTCGATCTCCAAGATCGCACGGCCCACGTTATATCGCGATGTCAAACGCATTTTTTCCCCATCTCGCTCCCAAACGACTTCATCAAGCAATATCCACCGTAGATCATCTTGATCTAATGGTTCATGTTTATCCTCGCACCCAAATCCTCCTGAACCTGGTTAGCTGCTCTGCCAGGGTTTGCTTCACATTTTCTACTGCAATCTTGTTTCGCCTCACTGCTCCTCCACCCTCGCAAGCCTCAAGATTTATATAACATGTTTAAATTGTCTCTTTGCAGGTTCTGCAATGATTTTGCTTAGTTTTTCTTACAGTCACAGAGGTGACAAGAATGATAAAGCACAACGACCATACAACATGAGTCAAAGCATATAGGGAAGCGCCCGGGTTTAGCTTGTTTTATCTAAGATCTGGGTTATTGACCTTAACACAAAACCCTGCAGTACCCCCTATAACCTGTATATTCACAAACACAGGTGCGCAGAAGTTTAAAGTGTATTAGAGCATAATTAAAGGCTTAAAGGCATAATATTGAAGGCTAAATGAAGCCTAAACACAATCAGAGCCAAATCAATAGAAACAGTTCGAGTAGATCAACAAAGAAGGAGCACAATCAGGCTTAAATAGTTTCAAGTACAGAGGGACAAAGCAGTTATTGGCACAGAACGTTGACTGACACATACAGCCTACCTCCATGCACAGAAAACATCCCAGCAGTTACCACATTAAAGAAAAACACCACAAACTGTCAAAGCAGTTATTTGGAATTATGGGGGACCTCAAAACCCATGCTTGCACTTAACTTACACCAGGAAAATGACAGTACTACTGCAGATAGTATTTCTTCCCAAAGGACACTCTATAGGGTGTTTTATGTCATGTCAAAGGAACCTCAACAAGCTACATATTTATTGATCCTGTCTAGGATTCAATGACATGTTTAAGACATAGAATGGGGCATTCGAATGCCCTCTCCTATCTTTGATGTTCATTAAAACTTTCCTCACCTACTTTTCCTCATTTTTCCTATAAAGACTCTTCGAAGTCTCATTGTAAAAGGTTGGCATTTGGTGATTTCTAAAGTAATACATATTGCTTCTTTGAAGAAGCATTGGTGTTCTGAAAGAGTGTGGAAGTCTCTATGTTTTCTGTTGATGAAGGAGGCTGGACCATTGGATCCCTAAGCCTAGTTATGATGAAGTAATCTCTATTGTTAATGTTATTTCCCGTTTATCACTCTGTTCCATTATGCTTTTACTTACAGTAGGATAAAAATTTTAGGGAGAGAAATGTATCTTAGAAGCACCTCTGACCTATTTATCCTTCACTGTTTATATCTTTTCTGCTACTGAATTATGACAGGGTAGTCTAACAGCTCTCTTAAATAATCAATTTGTTTTATTTTAGAAATGGTTAATTCAGTTGTGTTAAAGATTGCTTAGGCATTCCCTCTTTCTTTACCACTGAATATTGTATCTGAAATCTCCCTTTGATTATTAATTCTTGCAGTTTGACAGTGAGGTCTTTTTCAATCATACCCTCTGTTTCTTATTGTAATTATTTTGTTAAAGGTCCCTACAATTTCAGTCCTAGATGTCTAAGGTGTTCCCTCTTATTTGAATGCAATTGTGTGTCTTTGTTGATTGAGCCTTCAGCAGTAAACTTGTAGGAGGAAATAGGGCATTACCCGAATCCTATAATTTATTAAAGAATGTTTATTCTGCATTTCTCTTTCCTTTGAGTGTTTATATTGATTAATTCCAAAGAAGTGAGCTTACTGGAGGAGATAGGGCATTCCCTGAATCTTTTAAGCCATTGTGAAAGGGTTTAGCTTGTTTTTCACTCTTATTCCTTAATGTTCATCCCATTTCACCTATATTATTCAACAGATCCTTGACCAAGTTAGATTTTCCCTTTGGTTTCCCTTCCTTCTCAGTCAAAACTTTTTGGGACTTTCACATGACTCCATTGCCCAATGGCTTGTAGATTCCCATGCTCTATTTATACCACCCGAGTCACATTTGTCCAACAAAACAAACAAACAACCACATATCATAACTAGCCCTAAAATCAACTAATACATCTTTGAAGACATATCTTTATAAAAACATTGGGAGATCCCTCTATGAGACTAGGAGGGCTAGATCAGACTCTAAAGATTGGTTACGATGTTGCCTTGTCTTTTTGGTTGGCCAATCTACCAAACACAGGACCACCAACATGTGGGGTTGGTGAAGTGGATGAAAAATTATCGTATATGGGATTATACTGGTGGAGGTATGGTGGGCCAAATCTGAGGCCCGATAACGCGCTTTTGATCTGCTTGTACAACATGATCGTCCGGGAAGGGGTTTTTAGATTGTATGTTAAACGTGACCTTATGCATGGTGGATGGATGGGCATGAGGTGCGTCCTGGACTAACCCGTACTTTCCATGGCATCACTTTTTCGTGCATGAAGAGGGGCCCATGCAGATGAGCGCCATGGAGGGGAGGCTCTATCGACCAACGAGGATGTTTATCATGTGCAGGGTGAGGTGATGATGAAAACGGTTGGATATGAGGACCCTATGGTTTATTTCTGATGAAGAAATGATGTTAGGATATGCAGAGTTTACTGGGACTCTATCATGCTGGGGGTAGAATGATACCTGCTTTGGAACTTTCAGTAGATGGAGTTGTGGATGGTTTGCGAGCTTTTCCTGCAAAAACAACTATCTCAAGTGAAAGAATCTTCTTTATCAAATATTATTGAAAGTCATGAGCTTTAAAAAAGAAGATGAGAGAGGGGCACCACGCCGGCGCCGAAAATTATTTTTTCGGAGTGGGAATGTGTGGCACGCTTATTCGTTACAGTGAGTGGCCGAGCCATTGTGCAACTTATGGTTCTGAGAATATGTAATATCCCAAAATGGTATTGCGGCAATACATGAACATAAAAATGTAAAACTCTACAAATATGAACATGACATAAGAGGGATCAATGTACAGCCATCATTTTATTAATATATTAGCAGAAATATATGACAAGATCATGAGGGACAAGCCACACAAGCAATGGGAACAAGTCTCCAATGAACCAAAACAATCAAGACATGAGTTGTCGCAACTATATATACTGCCGAGAGCAAAGACACTTATATATAACAAAGGTAGCTACTGCTGAATACATATGAAAATGGAATGTGGCTAATAGAAACAAAAGGAATGCCCAGCAATGAAGATGTGGGCTCTAATACAAGATTTCTAGCCAACCCGGAAAGGATTGCTAGAAATACCAAGAAACATACAATGTGACAAATAACCCTGGGGTTAATGTGCCACTGCAAACTGGACCTGATATGAAATGAGGCTATGACAGATCTGAAATAATGATGTCCTCCTCCAATGGTATTTCTAATTAGAAGGTTGATCCCTCTACTCATAAATAGACCCTCCTGATGAGCTCAATGATCCCTCCCAGCAAATGCCTCCAAAAATAACGCAGTTCATGATGGAAACTGTGCTGTGAGCGATAGCAGATGGTTGGCCTGATGCCAAAGATGTCAAAATATGCCCAAGAGTCCTCCTTGCTGATCCTCCAATGAATAGACAACCTCTCCACTGAAAAACAAGCTCAGAAATGACTCTAAGAGATCCTCCTTTGTTGCACCCTGCAACACAACCCAGCTCTAAACAGAAACTACATTGTAGCTGAAGGAGGTAGCTTGGCCAAAATGCCAGAATGAGGAAATGTAGCCCAAAGAACCTCTCCTTCCCTGAAGATGAGGTAGGGATTCCCGACCAGGAACACCCTTGTGCTAAACAGCACTGCAACCCTGCTAAACAGCAAGAGGAAGCAAGTCTAAAAAGACCAATAGCAATGATAATCAAAACATCCATAACAATGGTTGCTATCCCCTCCATATATAGCATGAGAGCCTCTCCACATTGGGTCCCATCCATATTTTCCACCAAGCTCATTCAAGTTGTCCTCCACTAAAATTGTGTTGTTCATCAAAGAGATTCAATGTATCTAGACAGCGCTGTTGACTTGGTCAAAGTTGATTGAATCAACATGATCCAGCCCCTGTTCACACCCAAAGGTGCTTAATCCAGCTGCTTATTCTTCCCCCTTTCTCATTGGGAGTGTTTTTATTGCTACTCAAGAGACTCATGGGCCTCCCCACCCATTTATTTACCGACCTAGTGATAAAACAACAATAATATTCCATTTAGCTTGGAGGCTAAATTTTTGGAATATTACAGTCCTCCCCTCCAAAATGTTGCTTGTCCTCAAGCAACTGTATAAGGAGAGCAAAATTCCTCCCCTCCTCCTCTTGTGGCCTCCTCATCAATAATTCCCACCGTTAGGGTCTCGTGATTTAGGCAGATTAGCTAAACCAAATGACAGGGTAACATCATACTAGTCTTTGGAGTCGTAGGACCTAGCCTTCCTGGACTCAGAGAGGGCTCTCTCTATTTGTGTAAGGGATATCTGTGTGTTTGCTTATTGTGTTCAGATTTTAGGCTAGTTATGAAGTAGGTTTTCTGGTTTTGGTTTTTAGGTTGTGAGGGATGAAATTTATCAAAGATATAAGATAGGTAAAAAGATGTCAGACCAACTGGGCTATGGGGTCGAAGAGGTCAAGAAAGCTATCAGATGGTGATACAAGGTTGTTGAAGGGCCGATTTGATTTGAGGTAGAAAGGATCTTTGGGCAAAATGGAGTAAGATGGACATCAAGTTTGTGAACAACAAAGGATTTCAAGCATAAATAGTTTAATAGCTGACATAAACATGGTAGGGCAAACCATTAATCATGAGAAATGTAACTATAAGCTAATCAATACATAGAAATAAACATTCAAGCCATGCATAGAGCTATATAACTCTCTAACTTTGGGAAATGGCTATCAGACTTTGGGGAAATACACTTAAGACAGACAAACAACTCAAATCACTATGCCGGAACGCCTAAACATAGTACTTCAAGTTATTGGGCACTTTGAAAACAAGATTGCATAGTCTTAGGCAAAGGGCAAGATCAGAACAAGACCTCCTTGGTTCAAAAAATGACAATCTAATCAGTCAAAGAGAAATTTCATGGATGGAGCTATGGCTAGCCATGAGTAAGCATGGCATACCACAAATCATACTTAGCATGCATAAAAACATGAATGAAATAAGCAACAATATCCTTAAGTTATTAAAGAGCAATCAAGAATTCTTTAATGTGACTAAGGATGAAGAAAACATGGAAGCTATGAAGAAACATGAAATTTGAGGTGCCTCCAAGGGCATGTCTCAAATTTTTTCTCTATTGTCCTATAGCAAGCAAGAGCATGGATTTATGAATGAAAAATAGGAAACAAAGCAGAGAGAGAGACACTATACCATTCTACCAAGTCATGGAATCCCACAACAATCCTCTTTCATCATCCAAGAACATCCAAGAAACTATCCAAAAGCATGAGACAAGTATTTCTTCCAAAGATTATATGACCATATATTGCTTCTATCATCAAGTTCAGCCTTGTTGACAATGAAATCCTTTGGAATATATAGGCTCAAGTGAGGAAAACCTCTTAGTTCAATTTGCACTCTCATTGGCCTATCCAAAATATCTAATCTTGTCCTTGAGGCTTTGCAAAGCCCAAGGCGCAGAATATCTCATAAAATATCTAAAAAATATTAAAAGAAGGAAATAAATTGACTTTTCATAACTTCCCATGTACAAAAATAGCTAAACGCACATGAGGAAAAAGCAGTTTTTAAAGGTTCAAATTTTACAAAAATACTCAAAAATTACATCAGCAAAAGGTCCCCTGACTTGCAGGAAACTTTTAGCGACTTTCCTCAACTCCAAATAAGGTGATGATAGCTCGTTGGAAAGCTCTGAGTGTCTAATTTTTGGAAAAGCTTGAATTTTCCCAATATGATGCCTGTAAGGCCTCCAAAAATAGGCCTGTGTGTAAAAAACCAAAAAATAAGCCTTGCTGATAGACCGGGCAGAGTGTAGAAAAAGCGGGTGTTTTTCGCCATTTTGGGGGAGAAAATGATCTTAAATTGTTCTAAAATTGTTGAGTATGTGCCCCTGAATTTAATGCATCCAATGGTACCACTCTCAATATTTGAGGATGCTCCAAACCAAAATGGCGATGCCCATGATTTTATGCAATTAGGCCCAAAAATGTCGAAAAACAAGAACGTATCAAAATTTGCTCAATTTTGGTGAGCAATTCCCTCAAGGCTTTTTAGAAACATATCTAGAAGCTCGGGCCAAAATTCCAAGCCTAAAGGTGTCTTTCTCCTTTTTTCTCACCGGGCACCCTCTTTGGGCAGTTTTGAGCTTTTCTTGGTTTTCTTCTTTGTTGTTTGGCATTCTAGCTTTGGTGAAGAAGTCATGGCCCCTTGCCTAGGAGAGGCAGCTAGCACATGCTTTGGAGAATGCCCTTCATGATCCATGTTTTGTATTTTCTTGCCCTCATCAATGCTTGCTTGAGGGCTGCCTTGTTTGTCTTTGTCACTGCCTTCTTTATGACTGTCATGCTCTTTCCCTTCAACTGGGCTGACTTTTATCTGTATATCCTTATTTACTGTGTTGGATGCCATAGTAACACTTTCATCACTAAAGTCATCTCTTTAGTATTGTGTTTGAGCCAAGAGGCCTTTAACAAGACATGTTTGTGGTTTCTTGAAAAGAAGTCTCCTTTGTTTTAGCACAAAAACCTTCCCCTCAAACATTTTCCCTTTTGATATCACTGCCTTACTTTGTTTTTAGATGATAAAGCGCCTTTAAACCACTATTTTTTAAATATTGCATTCAATTAACAAAGGTCTTCATCTTCTAACCACTGCTTCTTCTCTAATCTATTAAACAAATTGCTTTCAACACCACTGTTTTATGTATTTCACACCTTCAATTTGAAATGATGACTGCTCATGTTTTAATCATTTTTTTCTTTGTGGTAAAAACAATAGAGAGACTGATTTAAAACACTGCTTCAAATGCTCCTTCAAACTGATCATGAAGCCCTTCATAAACTCTGTTTTTCTTCTAGAGGTTTGTGCAAATCCTTGACTATTTCATATCACAAAAAGACCTCTTTTTAAACTGACAAAACCCTCATCTCTTATTCAATATTTCTCTCTGTGGTTTTAGATGATCAAAGCATCTTTGAAATCAATGTTTTAACACCCTTGCAAACTGATTTAAAGACCTCAACCTAAGTTTTCTTTTTCTTTAGAGACAAGGTGTGTTCTAGGTCATTTATAGCATAGGAAAGATTTTCAAATTAGCTCCTAAAACCTCCTCCCTGGTACTGCATTATCCTTCACTATTCAAAGAAAAATTCCTTCCTTCAAACTTGCAAAGCCCTCATCATCTATCACTGTTTTGAGTTTCTTCATGGCACTGCTCTTCATCACTGTGTTGCATATCATCAATGTGTTCTTCTTCACCTTGCTGCCCTGCCTCAAATAGCCTGTGGAAAGTTCTTCTCAAGCACACAACTTTGTACTCTTTGTTAGTCACTTTTTGACCAATGGAAATGCATCAAATGCTGTGTGAAATGGTTCTTTAATATCAGCTCTCTACTCCTTACAAATCACTGCTTGTTTCCCTTTGTATGCCAATCAACAAATGGTTTTAATAACAAGCAAACAGTGAACTAAAATGTATACACAGTTAAGTGATTTTCGGTTTTTGGGTAAGATCACAGAGCTCTTGGTGTTTTGATGTAAGCAAGGCAGCTTAGTTTTTAGACAGAGGCAAAATACTCCTCACAATCAACACATCCTTCCTTGTTTCACTATTCCTCACCCACAGTTAGATAGAAAACCTCCAAACTGATTTAATAACTTCACTCACTAAATTCTGCTTCATGGAATAAAAAAGAGAAAACATTGGTTTTAGCTTTTTAACCACACAGACGAGACTTTTGAAATGACAAAACACTTACACAATGATCACTGTTGTTGAAATTAGGCCCACTGCTTTGCTTTTCAAACCCTGTTTTTCCTCCCTTTAAACACTGCCTCCACCTTTCAACTTGTTTTGAGGGCAGTTTGTTAGGTCTTTAAACATCAATAAGAACCCACCATTTTACTATGTTCACCTTGAGCAATCATAAAACACAGCAAATCTCGAGTTTTTAAACAAAAATATCAACCCTCCTAAGCACTGTTTTCACCAATGCATATAGCTGCCAGAGTTTAGCTTTGTTTTATCATAGTAAGGTTACCTTCACAATTTGGAAAAACCTTCACTACTGTGTATATTCTGACTTTGCAGGTTTATGTTTTAGCACTATTCTGAGGGCAGTGCTTAGGCCTTTAGACACCAATACAAACACACCGCTTCTATTATGTCAATCTTGGGTAATGGCAGCCACAGCAATTTTCGGGTTTTCAACAAAAAATTCAACCCTCCTTACCACTCTATTTGTTGACAGAGGTTATGGTTTTATCTCAGTGTTTGGGGGCAGCTCTAGATTCTTTGAAACTAATGAATCATTCCACTAACCTCCCACCGTGACAAACTTCTTCAACACATTTAACACATTACCTTGATTCACACCATGAGCTTCATTTTTCGCCGCTACTTAACAGTTTTGAAATGAGCAAGGAGGCAACAAAATACCTTGAAGATCGATGGCAGCCCTTGTTTGATTGGTTGAGAAGCTCTAAAAAGATTTTTTTTGAAGGTTTTAGGTGAGTAGCACGTTCAGAAGCAAGAGCGTCGCGCGCTGCTACAGGCGCGCCACGCATCAATAGAAAACCCTTGTATTTTCTCTCCCAGGCGCGCCGCGCACTTTGCAGCCCGTTTTGGAGGCCTTCCCGATGTCGGAATTGGGCATGAGATGGCTCGTTGGAAAGCTGTGGAAGTCTAATTTCCAGAAAAACTTGAATTTTTTCATTTGGTGTCCATTTGGTTGTTCAAAAATTGATTTTCCCAACACTGGTCAAAACTGGTGAATCCTGGTACAGAAATGCATAATGATGTTTGTAGGCCACTTTTGGATGCCTTCCCGGTGTCGGAATTGGGCCCGAGATGGCTCGTTGGAAAGCTATGGAAGTCTACTTTCCAAATATGCTTTATTTGTTTAATTTGGTGTCCATTTGGGTGTTCAAAAATTGACTGTCCCAACACTGGTCAAAAATGGTGAATGCTGGTGCAGAAAAACATAGTGTTGATTGCAGGCTACTTTTGGATGCCTTCCTGTTGTCAAAATTTGGCCCAAGATGGCTCGTTGGAAAGATATGGAAGTATAATTTCCAAATATGCTTGATTTTGTTCATTTGGTATCCATTTGGTTGTTCAAAATCTGACTGTCCCAACACTGGTCAAAATGGTGAATCCTGGTGCAGAAATTCTCCCGTGACATCTGTATTTTTTACATTTTTCACAAACCATGATACATGTGTAGAAAATGAGGGAGGTTTTCCTTCTTGAACCTATGAGGAACAAACACCTCTCTCACTTTTGTAAATTTCATCTCTTTTTGGTCAGAAACACTGTTTGAAGCGAAACTGGTCTTGGGCGGGACACATGATTTGTCTCGCCTATGTGCTTATTTTCCAAATTTCTCCTTGCACCCTCTGCTTGTACATGAAGGAGGTGCTATTTTTACACCAAATTCTGGGCCCTCAGCTTATTATTGAAGGAATTCTTTCAAACAACAGTGTCTTTGTCCTGCTCATCAATTTAGGGTTTGTCTTTAAACAGGCTATCTGTGGGTCCTCTACTTGTTATGAAGGAGACCATTTGAAAACAGAAATGCTCATGCCCCTTTCTCTATTACTGAAGGAGGAATATCAAGCTGAGTGGGTACTCTATGTATGATTGAAGGAGACCTTTGATCTAGGTCTTTTTCTTTCTCTGTTCACTATTGAAAAGCCTTCTGCTTACAATTGAAAGAGGCCCTTGTAAACTGTATTGTTTACTTTTATCTCTGTTTAACCTTGAAGTTCGGCCTTCAAACAAATTTTAGATCCTGTTGCATAATCAACTCCTTGATGAAAAGATAGAACACCTCGTACATTAGTATGTTTCAGTTTTTTGTGTAAAAGCAAACTTTGCCTTTTGCAACCTAAAGAAGGTGATTTTCATTTTTCTTTGTAGGGACAGCTTCTTGAAAACTGTGTTGGTTGCATAAGATTGATTTTCAGAGCTGGCCCACCTGTTTGGAAATGAATGAAAAAATTCCATTTTGAGTTGCTGGAGGCAGTGATCTTCTGATCTTTGTATCTTTTTTCCATGATGGGGGACTTTTTGACCTTTTTGGTGCTTTGACTTTGTGGGATTTAGTCCAATGAGTTTCCTTTCTTTGCAAACTGCATTCTCTTTTGATTTCCAACAGTGAACTGCTACAATTTGAAGTCTTTTCCTGAAGTTTATCTTGCCCAACACTGATTTGAGCCATTCATACTAGCACCCCTGCAGAGATGCATTGTTAAAATAGCTTTGATCATTGGAGTTCCTTCTTGTAGTGTCATGATGATAATGCCTAAAATTTCAGTTGATCTTCTTTCTTTGGACATAAGACCTAAAAAATCTGCTTTTTCTTGAATTGAACATTTATGATATTTGCTGAAACAAAACACACTGACCACTTTGATGGTGTATGACCTACAGAGACAAAGGGTTGTTTTTCCAGATAATAATAAATGATGGCTGACTGATATTGAAGACAGGGGTTTTGACTAGAGATAGCTTTTATCAAGGTATTTTCCCTAAACACCAACACCTCGACCTAGAGACTTTGTCATAATTTCTGAGGGATTTCTGAGATATTGTTAGGTCATTATATGGAAAAATAAATGATGAGAGAGGAGTAAACAACTTGATTTATGCTGGACAGTGAGCTGTGTGAAAGCATGGGAAAACTGATATTAGAGGTACAAGGCTTGTGACAATCATGTACAAGGAAGGTTTGTTGATTTAGGACATGACTGAAACCTGAAGACCACTTCCATCTTAATATGCAAGAGAGGGGGAAAAGACAAAAAATTGTTTGAGGGTTTTTCTAGAGGACAAATTGACTGTTCAAGATTGGTTTCTAGAAAACCTAGATAAGGAATCTAGTCATCAAAACAGGCGAAAATACAGTGAATATAGGTAGCCACTGCTCAAAACAATCTGCAGTAAATTTGTCCTCCAATACTCCTTCCCAAGCATGCAAAACCAAATGGCTCACATCATGAAAAGGTGGAAGGTGTAAGTGGAAACCTCCCCAAGATAGGAGTTATTACAAGCATAGGGGATCTCATGACCAATGAGATACTCCCAAACCCATGCTATCATCCAAATGAAATGAGCCATTATAGGTATCTCATCAAAAGAATCCTCAACCCCCGGTGTATGCAATGTGTTGGGGCTGCATGGAGAGATTAGAAGTGGTTTCTCTCTCCACTTATGGTAAGTATGGGGTTGTTACTGATCTTGGGCTGAAATTTCATGGCCTCCAAGGTTGGCCCAAGTTACCCCACAAAGAAAATCAGCCATGAAATTCCCCCTCCAAGAACGCAAATTCTTCAAATGGCTCCTCCCATGTGAAGACAAGAAGTGTGGTGTGGAAATCATGGTTTGCCCATTGTTTCTCCTGAAACATACAACATGTAAAGTAGGGAGAATCATACTCCCAACGGGCATCTCAAACTCATCTAGAACTCTCCAAATAAAGCTCCCCAAGAACATAAGAGCATCAACAAAATATGGAATAAAAAACCAGTAAAAACAAGCTGCCATATGACAACTAGAGAGTGGAACATAGTTCCTCACATGGAACCAGCGCAGTGCATCCCTTGCCTGCTGTCACAATAATTCTATAGCCACTTGTTTGTTGTCACAATAATTCTATAGGATAGAAGCATGAAAGTGCAATGTGGTGCCAATGGTGCACACCAAGAATCATGTGGCCTCCCCCACAAACCAACGATAGAATGGCCAACATCAATGCTTCAAATGGCCTCAAGTACATGAGAATACAATATACAAGAAGGAAATATCCTCCTTGGTAAAATATGTTGCTCACAAAAGGTAAAGGAATGCAAATCAGGGTGCATAAGTGTACATCCTCTACTATGTACTTTGGTCCTTGAGCTGAAATGGCTCAACTGGAAATTCTCCCTCGCTCTCAATGAGTAGAGAAGTGGTTGTGCTAACCTCTCCATCACCATCTAGCCTATGAATCTCTTCATATGATGATGTATATCCTACTAGATGCCCTCCCAAGTGAACTCCTCCATCAATGAATGAAATGCATTAGGGTGCATGGAAAGAAAGTCCACATGTGTTGCATATAGGAGCTTCCTCTTGAGCTCGGAAACTCTTGTCAAGAAGAATCAACCATAAGAATAGATGACCTCACTGACCACCATGTATCTATCATCTCCATCTGGGTCATCAAGTATCATGCATGCACCAATATCCTTGGAGTACTCTACCAAAAGTTGAGACCTCCAATATGGATCAACCCTCCTAAGAGACAGCGCTGAAGATCTGAAATGTGAAGCTCCCCACATGCTGTTGTCTACTCCTTTGACATCCCCCATGCCAAAGTCATCCTCCAAAGTGCTGTTATGCCTATCATGCAACTTCTCATGCTCAAATAGAAGTGGTGACTCTTGGAAGTTGGCCTCCCATGAGAAGTTACCATCCAAAAAGAACTTTTTGATCTTGGGCAATGAAAACATGAGTGGCCTCCATCTAGTCCCATGTATGGAGGATTCCTTCCTCAAACGAAGTACCCTCTATTTCTCCAAATCCATGGAGCAACTTCCTTGCACCATGAAGGTGCCATCCTCCATTATTGCAGCAACTTCTGTCAGCACAGTATATGTAGTGAGAGTGGGTAATGCAGAAAATGAAAGAGTACCTCTCTCCTCCTTGAGTCTATCCCAACAATATGCGTTGTACTAGATTCCTCCAAAGTCTTCACCTCTCTGGGATCTAAGAGTGGTGACCTAAGTGATAAAATGTTTCCCACCAACTCTAGATTTGGTGGCTTCCCAGGTGGAATGCCACCATGTAGTGAGACATCAAAATCTAAAGTGGACTATATATGTGCATGGACTAATTTGTCCCCCTTTTCATTTTACAATACAGTCACCTTCTTCTGTGTAGAAACCTATCGGAATAGATAAGGGTGAATTCTCATCATCCCTTGATGTTGATCCTTCCTTTCTTCTCCTTCCCTCTACCAAGATTCACAACCCAAAATGACTGATGCATGTTGCTCCAGAATTGTGGTTTGGTTCCCACATGTTGGATCATTTGGAACTCCTTGCAAAGACACAAGGGCTCCTCCAATGGAAGTAATGGCTTCCTTCCCATCTCCATGTGGTGATGGATCTTCTCCCAATGGTACAACGCTTTTATATCTTCTATGCTCATCCTCTTCATCAATATGTGAGATTGCCTCATCATCAATGAGAGACCCTCAATCTTGGTCTTCCCTTGAAGGAGGTTTCTCCATGTCTTCACCAATAGAAGAGGGTTCTTCAAAAGGAGGGGATATTTCTCTTGGCAAGGTACCATGCATGTTTTTATCCCCTTCATCTAAAATATGGAGTGGATTTGGAAAGATAGATCTCTCCAACTCATGCAAAGGTTTTAAATTTTTGGGTTCCACAAGAGATGTTTTACAATGTTTAGTGTCAAATATTTTCACCAATTCCTTAGTGAACCCAACATAAGTGTTTTTATTTGAATGATAAAATGAAGAGGAACTATTAAACCACCAATTATCAGCAATACCTTTGAGGTTCAGTGCTGCTACTCTAATGGCCTCCCTTTTCGAAACTTGGTGTAGCTGAAAACATGAATCTAGTTCCTCCACCCAAGCTTTGGCTGTGCACTCTGTTGATCCATCAAAGTTAGGTAGAAAGATTCTATCTCTCTTGCTTCTATCATGGTTTTTGGATCTTCTAGCTTCCTTGAGTTGGAAAAACCCTTGGAAGTCCAAGTGCTCTTTGATTCTCCATGATTGAGACTCATACTCCTGAAGATAGACACTCAAGGTCTCCTCCCTTGGTGCATCTCCTTCCTCCATCCTTCTTGTAGTGAATGTGGGAAATAGGCTATGCTATGGATCTGCATGTGTGGCTGAATGGTCACACCTATCAAGTGAATAGCCAGGGCTTGCTTCACTTTCAAACCCTCTCAGGAATTTCCCACACTTCTCCCCTTTCACCTTCTTGATATCTTCTTTGATATTTTTCATAGCTTGGAAAAGAAGCAGGGAGACCCTATCTTCCTTCGTTTCTCCAAATAATGGAGTAATGCCTTTGTTTTCTCTGTGAATCTTCTCTTTTCAGTGAGAAGAAGCTTCTCCTTTAAATGACATAATGTCTTGGATGCACAGGCTGAGCCAAGATTATGCTTTGATACCACTGTAATATCCAAAAATGGGATTGCAGCAATACATGAACATAAAAATGTAAAAATATGCAAATATAAACATGACATAAGAGGGGTCAATGTAAAACGATCATATTATTAAGATATCAGCAGAAATATACAACAAGATCATGAGGAACAAGCCACTCAAGCAATGGGAACAAGTCTCCAATGAACAAAACTATCAACACATGAGCTGTTGCAACTGTATAGAATGCCGAAGAGCAGTGAAAACGTTGTCTATAACATTGTAGCTAATGCTGAATACATGTATAAATATAATGTGGCTGATAGAAACAAAAGAAATGCCCAAAAATGAAGATGTGGGCTCCAATACAAGATTTCTATCCAACCCGGAAAGGATTGCTAGAAATACCAAGAAACATACAATGTGACAAATAACCTTGGGGTTAAAATGCCACTGCAAACTCGATTTGATATGAAATGATTCCATGACAGATATGAAATAATAATGTCCTCCTCCAATGGTATTTCTAACTAGAAGGCTAATCCCTCTACTTAGAAATATACCCTCATGGTGAGCTCAATGAACCCTCCCAGCAAATGCCTCCAAAAATAACGTAGTTCAGGATGGAAATTGCACTGTGAGGGATAGAATATGGTTGGCCTGATGCCAAATATGTCAAAACATGCCCGGGAGTCCTCCTTGCTAATCCTCCAATGAATAGACAACCTCTCCACTGAAGAACAAGCCCAGAAATGACTCTAAGAGATCCTCCTTTGCTGCACCCTGCAACACAACCCAACTCTAAACAGAAACTGCGTTGTAGCTGAAGGAGGTATCTTGGCCAAAATTCCGGAATGAGGAAATGTAGCCCAAAGAACCTCTCCTTACTTGAGGATGAGGTAGGGATTCTTGATCAGGAACACCCTTCTGCTAAACAACACTGCAACCCTGCTAAACAACAAGAGGAAGCAAAGTCTAAAAAGACCAATAGCAATGATAATAAAAACATGAATTGCAATGTTTGCTATCCTCTCCATATATAGCATGAGAGCCTCTCCACATTGGGTCCCATCCATATTTTCCACCAAGCTCATGCAAGTTGTCCTCCACTAAAAGCCTTGATGTTCATCAGGATAGATTCAATGTACTGAACATGATGGGCTTGGTCGGAATTGATTGAATCAACATGTTTCAACCCTTTTCACACCCAAAGATTGCTTAATCTTGACTGCTTATTCTTCCCCCTTTCACATTGGAGTGTTTTTGGCCATATAAAAGACTTGTAGGCCTCCCCACCCATTCCAGTTGAGCCGTGATAAAACAACTATAATATTCCTATAATGTTCCTACTTAGCCATAGCTAGGAGGAGACATTAAATCTTGATTTAATTTATGTTTTATGAAGAAATGAATAAATGAGGACATGTAAAACTCCTAATAAATCAATGCCCATGTGAACAAAGATAAATCTGGGCTATGTAAATAATCAATTGCAGGTGTGAAAGAGGGTTGAGCCAAAGATTGGGTCCACCTTGACCAAATCAAATGCGATGTCTAGGTTCAATGCATCTCCAAGAGGGATTGCACAGTTCTAGAAGGGAGCCTCTAATGTGAAGAGGGGTGACTCATCAAAGTGGTTTAGGGTTTGCAAGGGCTTTCTCATGTTATAAAAGAAGGAGGAGAGTAACATGAAGAGGTTGTTGATAGATCATATTTCTGAAGTATTTGTCTACTTAGACAAATACCATTCTCTGCTGCTTAGTGGAGTATTGTGATTGGAATTCCTGTTTAGGGGTTTCATCTCTTCCCTTGAGGATCATTGGAGGAGTTCTTTGCTGAAGTTGGCCACTATTTGGTTTGAGACCAAGCTCTATCTTTCATGAGCAGCACTGGCCCATTGAGGGTTTTGCAGCTGCTATATTTTGTAGCAAGTGGCATTTTAGATCTGCTTAGATCTAGTTGTTTTTAGAAGCTTTCTCTATTGGAGAGTGTTCTTTAGCCTCAAAAGAGCTAGCTGATCCATATTTTTTATCAGATCTGTAATTTCATTCCAGTTACTCAGTCTCCTTCACCCTTAGCGCAGTTTCTTCTCAAGACTGCGTTATTTTGTGAGAGGGCTTTCTTATTTCAGTTTTCTATCAGTTTGGAGGAAGATATCTTGGTGTTAGGCTTGCCTTCCATTAGTGAACCGTGGATTGGGTTTCTGATCCATGTCTCTATAGATCTGATCTATTTCAGTAATAAAATTTATCTTCAGAAATTTCTCGTTTTTCTGCAACACTGTAAATTGTAATTCGGATCTACAGCTTATTATGCAATATTTTGATGTAATTCCAATTGGATATTATTATTCAAGTCTTGTAGTTTCTAGATCTGTATTAGATCTGATGTTTTATCCATATATATGGCTGAGATCTAAGATGTAATGTACAACAGCTGAACCATCTGAAAACACACTCACCATATATCCCATATATTTATGCTGCTTTCTATCTCAGTTTCTACAGTTGCAGCCTTCCACTCTACCAGAATTTTGCCCTAGTTCTCTTTGTAATCTATTGTAGACGCAATAAGCTCAAATATAAATCTGATTTAATGTTATATCTTTGAAGTATCAGATCTTTGGCTGTCCTCCTCTGAGTTTCAGTCAAAACTGCTCAATTATAGTAGCTGGGCTTTTCATGTTGTAACAGCTCTTCTCTTTGGCTGATTTCTAGCTAGTCTTGACTATGGGAGATCTGTTTAATGTGCTTAAACTGATTTTTTTCAGCCGAAATTATATATATAAGTCACATACATCATAAATGAGGGGATCCCAGCCCTGATCTACGTTATTCTTGCTCATATTTTCTTATACAACGTTTTCATTTAAGACCTTGTTGAGATTCCTGAAAGGGATTAATCCAAGTTCTATAGGCATAGTCTACAGTTGGAAAGGTAGCCTTTGGTTCTCACCCTATTTTTAGAGGTGAAATAACCAGTAAATTCCTTTGTATTCCATCTCTAAAATAGAATCTTGAGAATCCCCAAAAAGGAATATTACAATTCCATTTAGCTTGGAGGCTAAATTCTTGGAATATTACGTAACACACTCTTCCGATCTCCTCGTTATGGTCCTCCAATTTTTTTGAAAAGGGTTATATATAGGTGAATATGGCCCTAATTCAATTCATTCATGTCTGTTGAGTATTGAAAGGTCAGAGGCTTCCTCAAAGTAGTTCTTGTCATTGCAGTCAGCCTGAGCACCAGGGATTAGCAATATCATGCCCAGGTAACCTCCATGATGTCCTACATTTTAATTTTTTCAACATGTTGTGGTCCATACGTACTTTCAAACTATGGGATTCTCGGGTGTTTCAACTTTTTCCCAGATTGCGTGGGAAATCTGTGGTGCACGCTTCCTATACAACATTTGGGATAAGTGCGCTTAAAGCGCTCTGTTTCCCTTTTTCTTACCGCCTTAAGCACGCCTCGTTCGAGGGAAAGGTGCGCAAAAGGCCGAGGCAAGAAATTTTTTTGGTTTTGCTCTATTTTTTATATTTTCCTATTTTCTAAATGTCTTCCAAAATTCTCTAAATCCTTCTTCTGATATTAAATACTGTCATCTTCTACTTGTATGATTTTCCAAAGGTTAACACCTACCTACCCTAATCTAACTTGGAGATGATATATACACTAAGTGAACTCCTTTCTCCAATGCAACCAATCAAGAAAATGACTGCATGATTGATTCATGTTCACCTTTTTGAGTAGGCTGGAAAAACAAAAGGGCCACTCCCATCTTACTTGCCTTTGAACAACAATGCTCAAAATTTTCCTTAAACTCTGCAACAAACCATTCCTGGCATAACATACTCCTTCTTTAGATGATTCTAAGAAACCAACAAAAGGATCTTGGAAAAATACCTGGCCCTAAGGATTTAAATAACAAAATTCATCTAGGGTTGCTCCTTGTTCCACTTTGTCATGCTTAGGATCCTTCTGAAACAGAATATCTTCACATTCTTCATGGTCCTCTGAAATGGCATCCTCATTATATACCACTATGTTGTCCTCAAGAAAACTTGATATGTCTTGAATAAGTTTGTTAGTGTGAATCTTAATCGCAAGCATACGAAAAAGGCTCTCTTTAGCTGTGCATAACAAATAGCCCTAACAGCAAAGATGACTGCCAATATCTTTAGATATGCAATTAGTTGACCAAGATAAATGCTGCAAAAATCTAGATCTATGCATTAAAAGACATTAAGCAGTAAATAAAAGTAAGAGTTGCTCCATGCATCCAATAGACAAGACAAGATTGTTTTAAAGAATTTTTGTATTTTTTGACACCTGGGAAGGAAACATAGAAAGATGTTACTAGTCCCCCTCAATGGGATGGGTTCTTGTATGTCTTCATCACTTTAGATCTAAAATCCCTCTCTCTTGATGGTGTAGAAAACCTAGAAAAAATGGAACTCAAAGGGAGCTCACAAGAAAAATGGTAGCAAAATATGACAATGATGGTGGATCAAATTCAGACCAAAAGAATAGATCCAGAGTGATCTTTAGGCAACAAAAGGTAGTGAGTGAATGGAAAAACCCTTCTATTTATAATAAAATATTGAGTTAGTCTAGATATTGGTGCATAATTAAAATATTATTAACCAAATCAAGATCCAACTTTTATGGAATATTTTATTATATTTGTTGGAGGGAAAAAGAATTTGACTTTGGTCAAATCCCTTTATTTGTAAATAATAAATAAATAAATGATTTATTTATTATTTTAAGGATGTGGTTGAGTAATAATCAAATAAATAATGATTTATTTAATTATTAATGAATGATTTAGTCAAATTTAACGAGGAATATTATTTAAATAAGGTTTAAATAATTATTCCTAGAAAATAATAAGATAAATAATAATTTATCTAATTAATTTTCTTGTTTTGGGTTAAATATGACCAGGAATATTAATTAAACTGTTGTTTAACTAATTATTCCTTGAGGAAAATCAAACAAATGTGGATTTACTTAATATTTCCTCATAGGGATTAGGTTTAGACCATAAACAACTTAATAAATGTAGTTTACTAAGTTGTTTCATAGTGAAAGAAATTTTACTTAGGGGTAAATTGGTCTTACGGTGTACTTTGGTCCATCTAATAGTATTTGGTTAGATGACCAAAAAATGGTGTAACAAAGTTGGCTGAATTCTATTGGAAGGCCATCATTTTGATGAATAGGAGCATTTTCTGGCAATAGGCCTTCTTGAGAAGGTAGAACAACATCAATATCAATTTGTTCTTCTATTTCTTCATGAGGAAATGCTTCAGTACATAAATCAACAGTAGAACAAATAGACATAATCTCTTCATTACATAAAAATTTAGAGGCTGGCTGCATGCTTAGAATCTGATTGATTTCTTTTTCAGTTAAAGGAGGAGGGAGTCTTTGTTTTCTTTGGATTGAACAACAATTGTTTTCTTTCTCTTGTGAAGACTGATCATTAGGCTGAATGTCTTCTTTAGCCTCACACAAAAGAGCAGATGAATTATCATTTGTCCCCACAGAGGGATCTTGTGGATCTTCTTTCATTTCGTGATT
The DNA here is from genome assembly GCA_034641835.2 of Pinus albicaulis. Taxonomy (NCBI): domain Eukaryota; kingdom Viridiplantae; phylum Streptophyta; class Pinopsida; order Pinales; family Pinaceae; genus Pinus; species Pinus albicaulis. Next base: position 18,280 of record JAXQQM020062674.1, on the reverse strand, counting down.
GCTTTCATTTTCAACTAACTTCTCTTGGTTGTCATGACAATTAACTTGAACTTAAATTATGTAGACTTCAGTTATGAAATTTATCGCATCACGAGATTCTATCACACATCGCGTTCTTTATAGTTTATGATAAGAGAAAAGGGATCGGTAATGAGATGCCAAAGAGAAGGTGATGTCGAAGGTAAAATTGACACAATAGCATCGAAAATACATGAAATCCGAAGGTTTTCTATAATATGTGGAAGGTAAACTCTAAAACTTGCGAATAAAGGCAACATGCATCGCACATTGCAATATTTATGTTTTACCACATATCGCTGAGTTTAGAGTTTGGAAAATGCGGTAAGCGCTAAAATCCGTGAAGTGCGATTTGCGCTATCGGAGGATGATGTGGAAGAATGGAGATGGAGCCCACTGCATCGGTGGAGTTTATAAAGCGGCGAAAGGTTTCTGCAGTAAGGTAAGGTTTATGAGGTTTCTATGTATTTCAAGTAGCTTTAAGTGGGGGGCAGAGTTTCTATGGGGCCAACTGCATTGCAACTTAAACAAAATACATTGCGGGCGCTTAACAGTGAGTTATAAAATGTGCGATGTGATATATCGCAAATCGACAATCGCAAGTTTTAAGGGTTGGAAAAATGGAATAAGTTATAATTTGTGAAATGTGATGGAGGGTGGGGGAAAAGGTGACATGTCAGGGAGAATGGCCCCACTTTAATCGCAATCGGGGAAATGGGAAGGCAGAGGTAAAACAATGATATAGCGATGAAAAGGTAAAGTAGAAATATAAAGTGGAAAGGCGGAAAAGGGTGAAGTTTAATGTTTTTAAAGGAAAATAAAATGAAAAGGAATTTTGGCAGGTGAATGGGTCCCACTTCATCACATATCGCCTTTGGAAAGTTTGTAGGAGACGACAATCAAAGGATTTTTGGATTTGGTCGATGCGAAAGCAATTTGAGTGCAAAGGCAAGGTGGTGTTAGCTCCCCATAATTTGCTATATTGATTGACATACAAATGGACGAGGGTAATGTCAAACCAAGCTTTGGAATCCAAAGGACCTAGCCTTCTGGATTCAGAGAGGGATCTCTCTATTAGGTGCAAAGATGTGAACTTGTTTGCTGATTAGGGTTGATTTTAGGCTAGTTATGATATATTGGGTTTTTTTTATTGTTTTTGGTTGGGTATGATGCTTAGATAGACTGGATAGAAACAAGGAAAACTTAAAGTCATTGGGAAATGGAGTCTAACAAGGTCATGATAGGTTCATAAATGGAGCAGGGAGTATTTTAGGGAAAATATAGCTTGGTTGGTGGATCTTTGAGGTTTGAAGGATCATGAGATGGACATTAATTTTGAGAAACAAAGTTTGACAAAGAGAAGTAAGGAATTCTCAATCATATAATTTAACAAGGAGATCTTAAACACATATAATAAAAAGATATAACTCATGAGGTAGGGAAAACCATTAGGCTCAATGAACAATCCTTAAATTGATCAATATCCAAGATAAACATTCAAATGAAATACAAAAAGGCAAGAAACTTATTCAACTTTCATGGATTTCATTATCAAGAACAGAAAACATTAAAGATGAACAAATAACTACAATAATAGAAGGAGAGAAACTCGAACATCTAAGATTATAGCTATGAAGGTTCTTTGAAACAATTAGCTAAGCAAATGCAAAGTGCATGAATGAAACAAACTTCTTTGACAAACCTAGGTAATGGTGCTTTAAAGAGATGACTCCAAGAACAAAGTTTTTAGTGGAAATAAATATGCGGTGGCTAGCCATAAATCATGCTTAATACCAACTGATCCAAACCATTCAAGAAATAGACAAGCTCAGGGAAATCCTTAGAGAGCAAAAGATGAATTCTCTAACATATCCTAGCGGAAGAAATCATTAAGGCGATGAAGAACAAACATACCTAAGGTGCCATCGGAAAACATATCTTAGTCTAAATTCTTTGTCCCTACTGCAACATATAAAGATGGAAACATAATGAAAAAACTAGAAAACATGAACAAAAAGAGAAAAAACATCGAGCATCAACCAGGGCTTTTGGATCCTGCAAAACAGTCCTCCTCCATCAACAAACAAATCAGAGGGCATGCATGAGCTCCAAGACCTCAAATTCTTTTCAAAAAATCCAAGAGACTATGTATTACTTGAGAATAAGTCATCAAAATCCAACCAAATACATAAGAGCCTCATGCTCTATTTATGGATAAAATGAGGAGGTGAAAAACCATTAGAGGCTTCCGTAAAACCCCTAATTCTTCCATAAATGTCATTTATGTGCTTAATGACCATGTAGGGCCCAAGACACATAATAGATAAGATAATAAATGAAAAACATCAAAACATAAATACTCAATCAAATCTGGAGTGATTTGTCCAAGAAAATATTAAAAAAACCATTTTTCCATTAATCACTGTCTTTTTTTTGACTTTTTTGGCGAAAGACAGTCTCGTGCATAGTGCCCTTTCAACATAAAATAGGGTTTGTTGCGAAAATTGAGTTTTGGATCCTTTCCCGGAATCGGCTTTGGCTTTGTGATGGCTCATTGGAAATCTTCGATGAGTCTACTTTCCAAAAATAATTTATTTGTTCTGAATGAATTCCATTTACCCACTCAACGATCAAATCTCCCAACACCGCTTTCGTAGCGCAAAGACTCTGGTTTGAAAAGGAGGCGTAAAGGTCAAATTTGAGGTGTTTTTTGACCTTTTGAGGGGGGTAAAAACGGCTCCAATGGACCTGAAATTTCGTGGGTAGACTATTGGTTATGTGAAAAACCCAAAAATGTAAACTTGGAGAGCTAAAGATGCACCAATTTTGTCCATAGTGCCTAGGGTGTTGTGCTCCTAGGGGTCAAAATTTGAAAAAAAACAAAAAAGTTTCCCAATTTGCCTCAAATTTGGTGGAGAGACCCTCAAGGGGGTTTTAGATACCTGATAAGAAGCATCAGCCAAGATACCAAGGCTATCATGTACTTTGGTTCTTTCTAGGTCTTCTAGCTCTATGAGGGCCTACTTTAGCTTGGCATTAGCAAGCATGCTTTTCCTTACATAATGTTTGACCATTTTCTTCTCGTAGGGGCAAGGCCCCTCTTCACCTCTTTGAAATGTTTATGCTCCTCTTTATAATAGTATATGATCCTTTGTGCCCTCTCAAATCCTTTTCCCATTCTCGAAGTTGTGCATCTTTTTTCTAAGAGGAGCAACTTAGTACTCATCTCTTGGTCTTCATTTTCACCGTCTAGATCAATGAAAAGAGGCCCTTGAGAAGTCTTCTTGATCCTTTTGCTCCTTCTTACTTGTAACTCTCTACTCAATATTTTTCATCTTTTTCCTTGCCCTTGTCCAATGTTTTGGCAGCTTGAGAGGAGATGGCCCTTTGCCTTTTAGAGGCAGCAAACATATCCTGCCCTCCCTCTCGTGGTATGTGTATGTGAGAGGGGTAACAATGGCAATTTTGAATGTGGTTTTGTCACCACTTTGATCCTTAAATTGATCAACATCTTCTGCACCGGCCTCACTTTGATTTTTTTGTCATTTATAGGGCTGATTAGTGTCAAGATAGTCATGACGGATATCATGACCGTCATGAATCTTTCCTTGATTGTCTTGTGCACTTTGCCGACTATCCTCCTCATCTTGCTGCTCTTCTTCCTCATCTTGTCGCTCTTCTTCATCACCTCGATTCACTATTTTCAACTATGTTTTCCTCTTCATCAACATACTCATCTTTTTTGGTTGCCTTCATTAATTTCATCTTTTCCATCACTTCTTTCTTCATGGCTACTTCCCTCTTCTTCATCGTTTTCTTTATTCTCATCATCTTCTTCTTCACTACTTTCTTCTTGGCCATCATTATCTGTCTCTGACTTCTTTCCCTTACTCGTCGCCATCTATTTGTTCTTCACTAGGGAAAGTGTCAGCCTCTTCACTTGGTATATTAGGAGAGTAAATAGGAGGTGAAATTATTTGTGGAGAAGGAACATGGAGAGATGATGGAGGAGTGGAGGTAGATGGTTGTGAAGTGGAAGGTAAATTCTACCGAATGAAGGCTCTGGGGGTTTGAAAAACACATCATGTGAGATGAAGGTTTCCCAATATATTCCTTGCTGCTCTAGCCGATATAAGACAATCATTTTGATCAAGGAGTGGTGAAAAAGGCTCAGCATTTGGTGGTCATAGCTTTTCTTCTTGACAACCGAGGCCATTTTATCAATGCTTCGGAAAAGGTAGTAAGGTAGCTTCATCATTTTGACCTTGGTGAAGTGCATCGGTAACCTTATATGATATGAGTAGATCCCGGAGTATCTCCCCTCACATGTGAAAAACCTAATAATCTGCCTCATCGATGCGGAATACCTTTCTAGAAAGTGGGAGAAAGGGAAAATAGCCTTACAATTTTGTTGATAACTGGGTTTCGGTAGGGGCTCATAATAACTCAACCCCCAACTTCTTTTGTTTGAACCATACTTCACCAATGTCTCGGTATACTTGTTGCTTTTGGAAATAATTTCGGATGAGAGCTCAAATTTCGCCCCTACTAGGTTAACTTGGTGATTCTATAAGCTAAAGGAAAACAATCTAGTCAAGTCCGAATGGCCGATGGCTTGCCCGACCTTCTCACAAAATTAATAGCACCCAACATCCCGAAAGCATGAAAGGATCATATGAGAGGAAGTAATTTGAATGGTGTATAGGTTCTCAAACCTATTTGCCTTTCCTCCATGGTGTTTAGGCTTGGTGGGCCTCGGCTCTCATCACCGCTCGGTGTGATTTTCTCCCTCCGACATGATGGTCGGTCCAAAAAAAACAACGAAGGACCTTTGGACTTTATTTGAGGGCTTTTGGGAAAATAGGTGATTTTAGTGGTGTAGGGAAAAACTCTTACAAATGAGGGCCAAGGTGAATTTTTTTAAGGATTTCACTTAGTTTTTTGGAGGTTGGTCTACACTTACCCAGTCTATTTTTGCGCCTATAGCAAAATTTTTTTTGAAAAACCTAACCCAAAAAGACTCAAAAACCGATTTTTTTATGTAGCCTAGGGTTCGGTCCAATTTTGCATGTAGATGTCTTCCTTGCTTTTTTTTTAGAAAAAGGAAAGTCTCGGGGAGGAGGAAAGAAGATTCACCAACCTTATGCTTTGATTGCAGGAGGTTTGGAGGTGAAGATTTGAGTTCTTGACCTCTTTAGATAAATTTTTGAGAGAATCGTCTCGTGCGTAGTGCCTATGCGCAATCCTTGTGCGTAGCGCCCGTGCCGCTCGGGTTGTCGAAGCTACGATGTCGTGCGGAGATGGGAAGTTTTTGGGCACCTTTGGAATTTTTCCGAGCTCGTGCGTAGCGCTAGCCCCGATCATAGCGTTTGGCTCGGGGCACGTAGTGCGATGTTAAATAACATTGACCGCCCCACTCCCGTGCGTAGCGCCGATGAAAATCTCCCAAATTTGCACGAAAACTCGAAAACTCTTCCAACGGATTTCTTCACTTTGGAAATGGAAAATGATGTAGGGGAAAGGTTTAAGAGACCCTTTATAGTCCTTTTGAAAATTAAATTAAAAATAAAAACCCACTTTTACAAAGTTAGTGTCTCCCTACTTTCTTTAATATGCCTTTGATCGATATTTTGGTGTAAAAAAACACTTTTGACAACTTTTGTAAAATATTACTTATGTCTTTGTCATCTTTTGTAGAATAATATTTTTGACAAGGAGGCCTTTATTGGGAGTTTACTACGAGATGTAAACCGTGGGTATACTTGCTTCTTTGGCCATTTTGACAACAATTTATGTCCAACTTTTTGATATTTTTTTTAAAACCTCTACTTTTTTACCCCTTTCATGAGATTAGCCCCTTTAAAGTTGATATTCTTTGCCATTTCTCCTTTTAGTGCGGGTGAAACGGTGTTGTTTTTTTTTTTTTTGATAAACCCTAGAGGTAGCTTGATCAGGAGATCAAGTCTCTTGTAGAAAAATTCTCAAAAATGAAGTTGCTCAGAATTGGTCCGAACCAGATCAACTGGAAAGAGCTCGTAAAAATGATCCTGTAGACGTGAACGACACTAAAAACCGACACCGTATGGAGAAGATATTGCATTTTGAAATTGCCCAATAACTTTCAATTTTGGAAGGAAAATTTTTAATATATTTTGTTGGGATAATTTTATTTTTTATTAAGGTTTAAATAATTAATTAAATGATATAGTTATTAATATTTATATGATTTTTATTAATCATATATTATATTTCTAATTATATGTTTTAATTAATTATTAAAAAAAATTCTTTAAGTTTAAACCTTAATAAAATCTAAATATTAAACTACCCACATGTATTAATAAAATTCAAAATGTAATGTTTCATAAACCCATAAGTCCAAGGTTTAAATGACAACGTATGGTTCCAAGGGAAAATATTAAAGGCTGATACGTGGGCTTAGTGGGCTTTGGTATACGTGTTAGAAAACACGTGGTTCAAACAGGTTTACGTGGCATATTAACCGTAGGGGTACAGGCTTGGAACGTATGGTTCGCATGATTGAATGTGTTAATGGAGCAGGCCACGTGCTGTATTACGTCACGGAGGAGCGGGGTTCAAACCGGCATCGGGGCTAGCCCCCCCATTCCACGTGACTGCAAATCTAAAACCGTGACCCAAGCCTACAATACTGGCGGGAAATTCTAACTGAAACATTAAATGCCGTGGATAAGACTACATGTGGCTACGTCTTCAAAAATTAAATGCTAGAAGTTAGCAGTTCCACCAATTTTGGCAGCGTGCCACCAAATCAGGAGATGCCTCCACATTTAGCTGCAGTTAACTCCAGTTTTCCACATTTAGTGGAGTTTTTCTAGGTGACACTAGGCAAAACTTCAGTTAGCCATAACTTTGGCTGGGGAAGTCCATTTGGGACGAATTTTTATTTTATTTTGGGGTATTGAAGCATTCTGGAGCTTTTGGGACAGGTTGCAGAGCCATCAGGGCGCTCTATCAATGATTTTACTAGCGATTTTGGTTGTGGAGCCACTAGGGCCTAATGAAAGATCAGCTATGTTGGACTATACTCATCCATTGGAGGTGAATGAATAGTCGATTTATACTGATTTCAGTCTTCTGTTTCTGAATTTGCAGCTAATTTTTCCTTTTGAGGCTTTCTACATAGTGTAATTCTTAATTTGAGCATTAATGAAAGAGGAAAAAGTCTAATTAGAGGCTTTTGGACCCAGCAGAGGTAGCCCAAGAGAGGGGTGAACTGCTTAAACAAATGCTTACTGTTATGCTGTGCATTTTTACTGTTATAGTTCATATTTTGCTTCATTAAATAGTAACTTTTCATAAGTACACTTTTCCCAATCAGAGTTATACATTGAACACAACTCCTTAGTTTCACTTCAAACCACATTACTTCCTTTGCAGAATACTTGAACTTGCTTATTCACACATAAAATTTTGATTAATGAATACTTTGCACATAAAAAAATACTTTCATTGATCAGATCTATTTCAGTGTTTACATTATATTTCTTTAGGTAGAGCCAGTTTGTGGGCCAGAAGCTTCTGGTTTCATCCTTTCTAGTAAAGGTGAAATAACTAGCAAAAACCCCCTACTGTCAATATCTGTATAAGAAATACTTTGATCTCTCAATTTCAGATCAGATTGAAACTCTGCGGTAGCAAGTTTTGTGATGAAGGAGGTTTCATAATCATTTCTTAGTCATTTTCATTTTCCAAATTCCTAGGTTTTTAGGGCTACTTAGAAAAATATAAACAATGTTATTTTCTAAGTTCTTATAAAATTATCAAAACTCATTTATCATTTCTGAAAATTCTTCAGTTTGTGCTCTGATGGAGTTAGGTGAACTTTTCCCTTGCAACCCTTAGCATTGATTCCTTGTTTGGCCAAAAAAATTTTCTAACCATGATCTTTCTAAAACATATGCTTGTTGTTGTCTCTTTTTCATTGAAAATATTCCTGTGATGATTTTTTTCTCTTTTACCTTACCTCATAGCTGATATGATGGCCCTTTTAGTCTTCCTGGCAGGAAAGTGAGAAAAGTGCAGTTTTCCCTTTACTAGATTCATGCTTTAGACCAAAAGCCTTCGTTGAAGGAGCTCTTCATCATTTTAAGACAAATTTACTTGTCCCTTTCCTTCTCTGAAAGCAGACCCCTTGCAGGTAAAAATAAAGACTTGAAGGGTACCAAATCCACCCTAAGACTCATAAAACCCTAGGTGTCCTAGTGGAGGCTCTCTGGGATTTGGATTTTGGACTAAAACCTAGAACTTGGGCTCTATCAAGTGTGAGACAGAGTTTATGATAAAATATTGTATTGAAGATTCAAAAAAAATCCAATGTACTTGATTTATCTAAAGAGCCTACAGAGATAGTTTTGTGATCATCAATGCTTGAGGAATTTGGGAGACATAAGAGAGTTGATTGGTTGGTGACCTTAGGTAGTAGTGGAGGGGTTGGGAAACCCAAGAAAAGTGGGCTTGAGTCCAAAGGTGAATAGACATGGTGAAAATGAAGAGCACGAGCCCATGATGGGTCTTTTGGGAGTAGCAGGTTGACCTTGACATGAAAGCATGATAAATTAGTGAAAATTTGTCCTAAGGATAATGAAGGCAGTGAGATTTCTAGAACTCACAATGTTCATGAACTTTGTTTCTAGAAATCTAGGATAAGTATTTTTAGTCATCCATGAGAAGTAAAAAATTACTTATGACTAACAGTGGCTCCACTTGGGGAGGGCAGCTCCTTTTCAGGAGGTGTCCAGAACTTCAGATCTCTGGCTTTATGGTGACCAGTGCCTCATCAAATGGGTATATTTTTACCTCTTTTCATCTATTGATGCTTGGTTGAATCTGTGATCTTAGTAATATGAAAAAAAATGATTAACATCAACATCATCTCTACCTACCCAACCTACTTGCCTAACATTTTTTCTTCCTTGGGTGCTTTTGAATTGGCAAACCCTTGACATTTTTCTTTTTTTTTTAAAACAAAAAATCAAACTATCTAATTGTACCCTTATCTCTTCCAAGAGTTCAGATTAGGCTAATGAACTCTTTTTATTTTCTACCTATTTTCTACCTAGTCTACTCATTTGTCAATATTAAGTTGTTTGACAAACTTTATTCTCTATCCTACTAACATGAAATTCAAAGCATGGAAAATCAGGATTAGGCAATTTTACTTACCATGAGTTGAGGCATAAGAATAAGCTACACACAAGTGCTATTTTTGTATAGAAGAAACTTAGGAAACATAAGGGAAATATATTTCATTTGTTAAACATCCCTATTTTCCTCTTTGGTTCAGATTTGAGCATGCGGAACTAGCATCTTCCATTCCTAATCTACTCCTATTGACAAGTCAAGATTAGATGTTTTGAAAAGTTCTTTATTTCACTAACCTATCATCAAATAAACTAAAAACATGTTTAGCCATGATTAGTCTAGATGACTGAACAAGATTTCTGTTTCAAAAACAAGTAGTGGCATTCAGACTTGCACACTTTCAACATCACTATATTTTTGGGTATGGGGCTGTAACTTTCTTTCAGACTCTGCCCTCTTTTTCCTTTTCTATTTTTTAGGGATTTTGTCCTTTCCATTTCTTAAGCAAGTAATTTTATGTAGAATAATTGGTAGTTTTAAAATTCAATCATCTTGGCAAAAGTAGTGTTTGAGCATCCTTCCATTGACAGGACCTCCAAACATTTCTTCTCCATCAAGCTCTTGCAAAAAGAAAGCATTGTTGCCTCTAGCTGAATGAATGGTGTAAGGGCCTTTCCATAAGTTTTCAAACTTACCATGTTTGCCCTTGTTTTCCCTCCTTGAATCCCATTTCAAAACTATGCCTCCAATTTGGAAATCATTCGCCTTGGTTCTTCTATCAAAAATTTTCTTGATATTGTCTTGTATTGCTTCTGTCCTATTGTAAACTTCCTCCCTTGACTGCTGCAAATGAATGGTTTGGTTCAACCTTCTTTGCATGTCATTTTCTTATGATTGTACCTCTGGGAGGAGCTTCATGACTGGAACCCCCAAAGATGTGGGGAAAACTGCATCCATGCCATACACTAGTTGATAGGGAGAGATACCAATTGATTTCTTGGTGATTAGTCTATCAGCCCATAGTGCATGCACTAGTTTTCCATGCCATGCCTTCTGATTTTGTTCTAGGAGCTTCTTGATGATGTTTACCAATATCTTGTTAGAGGACTCAACTAGTCCATTACCTTGTGGGTAATAAGCAATGGAGTGGTCTAGGGTGATGTGATATTTATAACAAAAGTCCACCATTTTTTTAGATACAAAGGCAACAGCATTATCGGTGATGATATTTCTAGGACAACCAAACTTGGACAAGATGTTGGTTGCAAGGAATTTGATAATGACTGAGTTGGTGGAATTTCTAGAAGGGATGGCTTCTATCCACTTAGTGATGTAATCAGTGGCAGTGAGGATCCATGTAATGCCTAAATGGGATGCGCACAGCGAGGCATGGTGGAGAACGCATTTTCCGAGATAGGTACAACTACAAGATTTGAAACCAAGACCTGGATCCCTCATATCAATGTATCTAAGACCAAAATCCAAGAGGAAGCTCCAAATAAATCCCTGTAGGTGGGTTAAATAGGTCTCCCACACCTAGTTGTCTTGAAAAAGTGCCCGATGAAGGGACTGCAACAATCCTTGAACAAGAGATGGAACAATAGTGTTATTTTTATAAGCCTGGGAACATGAAGATTCAGATAGCCAACAAATTTATATTATAGCAGCAATGGTATACAAATCCTTGAGGAAAGTGTAGAAATTTGAATAATAGCTAAATTATTCACCGAGATTATCCTGATTACACAATATTTAAGCTTCATGCATAATACATAACCTCTTCTACAATTGATCATCAATTTGCGGAAATAGAAGCAGTCGCATGCGCACATTAAAACATAATCAAGCACACATAGAACACAGTATGTAATGGGGAAAGCATACAGCTGAAAACCCCCAACTATATGTATATTATAATGATAGAGAACATGTAATAATACATAGCACAAAGCTCTCACATCTCTCAACACTATCTCACATGCTACACACAAACTAGCACGGAAGATGAACAAGTCACAGGTTCAAATCTCCTCCACAAGTCTGCCTGCCTCTACTGCGCAATCCAAGATGAGTAATGATGAGATCCAAGTTCGAATCCCACTAGCTTCAACTGCGCAATCCTCATTGGCAATCTCAATCAATGTGTGTGCAAATCTCATGCACAGCCATAGTCACAACTGATAGTAGACTCACCCTTTCACCCACCTCTAACACTGGTCTCCATTGAACTGTCCATGCATTGCAGTTAACTGATGTATTCTTTAGTTGATTTATGAGTTAATAATTAGTGAATTAATTAATAATTAATTCACACCACTCATCACTAGTGTGTTTTTCAGTTAGACTAAATACAACTAGTTCAACTAAGTTAAACCGAACACAACTCCACCAACTGTCTCATCAACTCCACCAAACTCTGCCACATGAGTTCTAATTGAATTCAACCATGCAATAGCTCAACTAACCCTTAGGAAAAGCGTATTTCCTTCTGTCAGCTGCATGTGCCACATCCAAGCATCAAACTGAAGTGCTCCAAGAGGATAAGATAATGTTTATAGTCTAAATATTATTAAGGATTAATAATATTTGACTGTTCTATTTTTAGCCCGGCAGTCTAAAAATAGAAACCGCCCAATGTCTAAAAATAGAGGTCCATCTATTTTTACCAACTCGACCAATCATCCATAAATAGCATCCTGCAACTCATAGACCATTATCCATATGTCTAAAAATAGACATAGTCTAAAAATAGACTTTGCGCCAAAAATAGCCTGCGGGCCCACTTAGTGAAGGCGACTTCATTTCACTAAGCTCCATCATCTTGTTGCATTTTCAACACTCCCTCTCAAAAAGATATGGATTATCTGCAACCCCTATCTTTCCTCTGTGGAATTCGAATTTTCTCCTGGTGAGCGCCTTCATCAAGATGTCAGCATCCTGATCCTCCGTGGGAATATATGAAAGTAACATGATTCTCCGCTGCACACAATCTCTGATATGATGGTACCTGATGTCGATGTGTTTGGATCTATCATGAAATACTGGATTAGCTGAGAGTTTAATGCAACTCCGGTTATCACAATAAATCACAGTAGGCTCCAAGTGTGACCCGAACAACCCGACCAGAATCTTCCTCATCCATATGGCCTCGCATGCAGCCAAGCTTGCTGCCATATACTCAGCCTCTGCTGAACTGAGTGCCACGGATCTCTGCTTCCTGCTGTACCAAGAAAATGTTGTCGAACCGATACTGAAGATCCCTCCGGATGTGCTCTTTCGTCGGGTCCCAGGCTCCCTTTGTCTGCATCGACGAAGCACATGGCTTCCACCCCATCCTCTGTGCGGCCACCATAATCCATATCCCGATGTGCCTCTGAGATATCTCAATACATGCTTGCCTGCCTTCCAGTAGAGCTTGGTGGGCTTAACCATAGCTTGTGAAAGCTGGTTAACAGCATAGCATATGTCGGGTCGTGTATTGACCAGATACATAAGCGACCCCACCAACTGTCGATAAACAGTGGCATCCACTACCTCTGCTGAGGTAGCATCCTCCTTCCTCCAACCACCAGGAAGAGGAGTATCAGGACTTGCGACCGCGTGAACTTCTCCCGATTATCTTCGGGCATACTTACACAACGAGACACAAACGGTCCATCACCGCGGCCCTTGGGTACAATCCCAGGAAATAATGAAGAAGGCCCAAGTCCTTCATCTCAAAATCCTTTGCAAGATCAGCCTTGCATGAGTGTATCAACAGTTCATCACCTGTCAGAATCAAATCATCTACATAAATTACAATGATCAGCAACTTACCCTCCACCACAATCTGGTATAGGTTCGGATCCGCCTCACTCTTGGAGAATCCAATTCCGGTGAAATAATTGTCTATCCGTGTGTACCAAGCACGGTGATTGCTTCGCCCATGGGTGCTCTTGAGTACGCACACAATATTGTTCAACCTGTTGAAGATCTCGAAACCTTGAGCCGCTCCATGTGCACCTCCTCCTCAATGACTCCATTGAGGAACGTAGTCTTCACATCCATCTGATGGATGTGCCACCCCATCTGCGCTGAGAGAGCTAGGATCGTCCGTATGGAAGAGTACCTTGCGACAGGTGCAAAGGTCTCCTCATAATCGACCCCCTCGATCTGTGAGAAGCCACGGGCAACAAATCTTGCCTTGTACTTCTCCACACTCCCGTCAGCCGCCTGCTTCACTTTGTAGATCCATCGCGAACCCACCACTGATTTCCCCTCCGGTCGCGGGATAATCTCCCATGCACTGTTTCTGATAATCGAATCATACTCTTCCACCATGGCATCTACCCATGCGGGGTCCTCCACAGCTTCCTCGAAAGAGGATGGCTCTGTCACGATACACTTGCTCATAAGAGCCATGTATCCAGTATACCGGTCAGGTGACTGTCTCTGTCTGCGCTGTGATGTAGGTGCTCCTACAACCTTCTTTGCATCTTGAGCCAGTCGCTCAGCTTCTGTAGTGCGCTTCCGCCCTCTGATGGTTGGCGCTGCCTGAGTGGTCTCTTCCACTCCATGAACCTCATCTTGTGGCTGATCCACATCCTGAGACTCATCCTTGGGAACTAATAGCTCCTCATCTGCATGCAAGTGTGGCTCCCTCTCAAGCGAACACTTCATGGCTTTCTCCTCCTGAAATTTGATATCCCGTCGCACAACAGTCTTGCGACTATCTGGAAAATACACATGATAGTTGTGGGGCGTATCAGTGTACCCCACAAATATCCCAACCTCCGCAGTCGGCTCCAGCTTCTTCCTGGCATCCTTCATCACATGAATGTAAACAAGTGAACCAAAAATCCTCAAATGGGAAATATCAGGCCTCTTACCAGAAAACGCCTCCTCGGGTGTACTCATGCCAAGTATCCTGTGAGGAAAATGGTTCTGCACATATACTGCAGTATTGCATGCCTCCGCCCACAAGTGAATGGGTAGGCCCTGATCATGCAACATCGCCCGTGCAACACCCACAATCATTCTGTTCTTCCGCTTATCAACCCCGTTATGTTGTGGGTTATGAGGTGATATGAGCTCTCTTCGAATTCCTTCTGCTGCAAAAGTCCTTGAATTCAGCAGAGATGAATTCACCACCATTGTCGCTCCTAAGAGCCTTCACATGCTTCCCCGATTCCTTCTCAACCAGCGCCTTGAACTCACAGAACTTTGAGTATGTCTCGCTCTTCTTCTGTATGAAGAAGATCCAGCACTTCCGAGAAAAATCATCAACAAAGATCACATAGTACCTGTGCTTTGCTGTCGAAGCTACTGAGAAAGGTCCACACACGTCTGTGTGAATTCTCTCAAGGATCTTCGTGGCGCGACTATCCTTCTCGTGAAAGGTGGCTTTCACAAATTTTCCCAAGGTACACCCCTTGCACTGATCTGACTGCGCAAGAGTGCCCTTAGGAAGCCCAGTAGAAATCTGCTGCAGTATCTTCAAGGCTCCATGGTGAAGGTGGCCCAATCTCCGGTGCCACAGCTCGCCATCATCCCAGCTCACCACTCCTTCCGCCTTGCATGCCATTGCTGCGCAGCCATCTACTTGCAACTGATAAAGGTTCTTGACTCGAACCCCTATCTTCCGAGTTTCTCCAGTTGTCTTACTGCGCAGGAAAGCCTTTCCCTCGCTGAAGACAACATCATACCCCTTGTCTTCTAACATCGCCACAGAGATCAGATTCTTCTTCAATCCTGGAACATGCATCACTTCCTTCAATGCGAAGGGTTTACCAGACTCCCTCTCAAAGGAAATGGTACCGATACCGGTCACACTGTATCTACCATCATCGCCCATCTCGATGTGCACTCCAAGATCTTTCTCATCCAGATATGAAAACAAATATCGATCTCCTGTCATGTGAAAAGACACACCACTGTCCAAGAACCAAACTGAACCCATCACACTTGATACCAAGCATGCGATCAACAAAAAATCCAGCTCAAACTGCGAGGCCAAGGCCTCTCCCGCTGCAGATCCAGCAGCATGCTTATTTTTCTTCTTTTGCGGACAATTTGTGGCATAATGTTCATGTTGGTGACAGTGAAAGCACTTCACCTTGGACATGTCTTGCTTCTTGCCTTTCACACCGGAATGAGAAGCTTTCTTTCTCTTCCCCTTCTTTGCTTTGGCAGCCAAAGCGCAATTTTCTTCATCAGATGCCTTTGATGAAGGTCCGTCCCTGGTACTCCGCCTTATCTCCTCTTGCACAAGATCCGACCAAAGTCGCTCCCATCCTGGCAATTTCTCCTGACCATTGACAGAATCCTGATAGGCATGCCAACTCTTCGGAAGACCAAGGAGAGCCAAGCTCACCAATTCCTCATCATCGATAGTCACCCCCACACTTCCCAGCTCATCCCTGCATTGGATGAACTTCGTGAGGTACTTCGGCATACTGTCGCCTTTCTCCATCTTTATGTGTCTGAGTTTATCCTTGAGCGCCAACTTCCTCTGGTCGCTCTTGCTTTGGAATAAATCTGTCAACACTTTCCACATCAAGTATGGAGAAGATTTTCCATGCATGCTGGATACAATGTGATCCTTCACGCCCTCCAACAGAATCCTTCGACATTTCGCCATCTTCTTTTGCCAAGCCTCAACTTGAGCAACATCAGTAGGCTTTGGGATCTCAGCATCTATGAACTCCTTCAGCCCGTTATCATCTAATACCGCCTCCATTCTGTCCTTCCATGCAACATAATTCGAACTGCCCTCAAGGGCATACTCCAGTCGCAATCTGTTGAAAGAAATTTCAACTCTGGCACCAAGAAAACTATTGCAAATTCGAATTCCAAATTCTGCTGCAAATTCGAATTCCACCATCTCAAAACTCAACCGCTTTCGATCTGTGAGAACAAATTATTTATAGCACAGAGATCGACTGTAGGGGCATTTACTAGATATATCACCTTTCAAAGAAAGGATGGATCCAGGCTCCCTAGCCACTTACAAGGACTGTCTGCAGACAAGTGGTAATCACTTTAATGAATCAGGGTGATGAGGTTAAACAAATGCCATGCTTGGTGCAATATTAGCTGAATTATTGCGAGGATTGTCATGATTACATGACTATTTAAACACCATTGTAATACATAACCTCTTTTTGATGATCATCGTGTCAGGAGGCAGAAGCAGTCCGCAAGCTATTAAAACATAATCAGCACACATATAACACGGTAACAATTAGGAAGAAATAGGCAACTAAGCTATACGTATGTGGGCGGTGAGAAAATATGTGACCACGCTTGCAAGGCTCCCCTCCTTTCTAAGCCTGTCTAAACATACATGAAAAACAGCTGGGAGGGTGAACAGTCACATGTTCAAAATCTCACTCTGATGTTACTTTTAACGCTATGTGATAAGATGAATAATGATGAGATCCAAGTTTGAATCCCACTAGCTTCAACTGCGCAATCCTCATTGGAAATATCAATCAATGTGTGTGCAAATCTCATGCACAGCTATAGTCACAACTAATAGCCACACTCACCCTTTCACCCACCTCTAACACTGGTCTCCACTGAACTGTCCATGCATTGCAGTTAACTGATGTGTTCTTTAGTTGATTTATGAGTTAATAATTAGTGAATTAACTAATAATTAATTCACACCACTCATCACTAGTGTATTTATCAGTTAGACTAAATACAACTAGTTCAACTAAGTTAAACCGAACACAACTCCACCAACTGTCTCATCAACTCCACCAAACTCTGCCACATGAGTTCTAACTGAAGTCAACTATGCAATAGCTCAACTAACCCTTAGGAAAAGCGTATTTCCTTCTGTCAGCTGCATGTGCCACATCCAAGCATCAAACTGAAGTGCTCCAAGAGGATAAGATAATGTTTATAGTCTAAATATTATTAAGGGTTAATAATATTTGACTGCTCTATTTTTAGCCCGGGAGTCTAAAAATATAAACCGCCCAATGTCTAAAAATAGAGGTCCATCTATTTTTACCAACTCGACCAATCATCCATAAATATCATCCTGTAACTCATAGACTATGATCCCTATGTCTAAAAATAGACATAGTCTAAAAATAGACTTTGCGCCAAAAATAGCCTGCGGGCCCACTTAGTGAAGGCGAATTCATTTCACTAAGCTCCATCATCTTGTTGTTTAAACGAAGAGTCAATCAAAGCACAAAACAATACGGCCTCGTGGAACATGTACTTCAAAATAGAGAAACAGCACTACACAGCATGTGTATTTTGCAGACTAAGAGGGCACATTCTATGTGAGACACTACATCATACGAATAGTAACATAAATATGCAATTTATGACTAAAACGTGGAAGAAAGCTTTCAACCCCTAAAAAAAATAATACAACAATCCTTAGGAGGATTGGTTGAAATATCTAAAAATGGAAAAAAATCAAGGATTCATGGAGGTGGCAGTGCCAACTCAAAGCTGAGCTGGATGAGGTGGTGAAGATGAGGCTCCCCAATCCTAAGTAAACACTCCTCCAATGGATCTTCTAAGTGAAGGTTGGTCCTATCACTTAAGATCTCACCCTCCAATCAACATTGCAAACCTCACTGTAAGTGCACTCTGAAAATAACACAGTCTACGAGGGAAACTGCGTTGTAGGTGGAATAGAAAGTGTTAGCCAAGTGCCAAGATCTTAAATGAGCTCTGAATCCTTCCTTACTGATCTCCCAAAGGAAAGAAGGCTCCCTCCTTTGAAAAATAGCTCCGGAAGTGGTGTTGTGGAACCTCCACTGCAACACCCTGCAACACAACGTTACACTTGAGCATAAATAACGTTGTAGCTAAAGGAAGTGGCTTTGGCCTTGAGCCTGAATGTGGAGAAATGAAGTGCAATCCCTCAAGAGGCCTCTCAATAAGGAGAAGGAATCCTGGCTGTGTCTGTCATACTCAGCAACTTCTTTGTTTCTCGGCTAAACAACAAGGCCCCACCAAATAGTCTAAGTAGACAAGAAATATATAATCATATGCATACATAAAGTAAGTTCTTACCTCCCTTTTAAACAAATGAGAGCTCCCTCTCCATGGGTCCCTCTTTTGGGTTTCCTCCTTGAGGAAACTTCCCTCCTCTTTCACTTTGCCTTTGTCTGAATCTTGTAATGTT